>CAJHNH020002974.1:0-37500 GCA_905116865.2 Candidula unifasciata
GGCCTTCTCTTTCCAGTTGGTGGCACCAAGTGTATGCAGGTCTGTCTGGACGTTATCTCTTCATAGTCTTCTTGGTCTGCCTCGTGAACTACGACCAGTCATTTCCCTCGTGTATATAGTTTTTACTGTATAGTTATTGGACATAGTTTTTGGTCATGACAAAAGCTAAACATAGTTTCTTGCCGATGTTGTTGTTGCGCAGCAGTGGAGGGACGTGCACGTAACGGCTATAATCACCTCTTACATTCCCATTGCCCAAGAGTAACTATTTTCATACTTATTACTATTGTCTACTATTTGATATTGTTACGAATCTCTCGATTTATGCCTGGAATTTTGCAAAAAGAAAGCTTGCTACTTGCTTATGCCACTCATGCAGAAACTGTAAGGTGCAAACCTACCAGTTACTAGTACTACAATGCTAGCTGCGCTTTCATATTCTGCATTCTAACGCTTACAAATGGGAGTTGATCACGTCTCACTACTCTTGTGCAGTTGTATTTGTCAAAGATGATGTTGGTTGGTGGTAGTTTGATGTAAGTTGGGACTTGCAGCGTCAAGAAGATGTCTGTGATTTAAATAAAGTGCACATGGATTCTTTTTGTCTCAGCTTCAAACTTCAACTTCAGTGACACAAATTTAGGTGCTTTAATAATATCCTACCCCAAACAGGCCAAATCCACAGGTCACGGGACAGTCTAATATTTAAGATGGTGGTAGATAGGCTGCATACAGTCGTGGGACCTAGGCTGTATGCTGTCGTGGGACTTAAGCTGCATTCTCTTGTGAAACGTAGGTGGATTGGGGTTAGGGCCAGTTCTAGATGTTTGGTTTTGGGTTAGTTAAAAGCATCAGAAAGCCGGGAAACCCAGTCTTACCTCCCTCTTCTATGTTGGACTGCCCTTCTGGAGGTAAGAAATTATTAAAGAACCACAATTTTTTGCATACGATGTGTTTTTTTTTTTTTCCTTATAACGATGTTTCTGCCTTAACGCCAAAGGATTTGAGAGCCGCTTCGAGAGTGTTTTTGTAGAATCCTCTCGATCCACATGGGGCTTTTTGCTGTGCTGGAATTTGCCCAAAAACATTGGGTTCAAGTAGAAAAAGACCTGGGTTCGGTTCCTAACTGGGGTCGGACTTTTTTCAATAATGACATTGGCTTCAAGGTCGACCTAGCCTTGAGTAGGTACCAGGTGGAGTCCTGGGAAGAAAAGGCGGCCGGCGTGATGGTGACCACATCTCTGACCAAGAGCCGTTTGGTCTATAAAATATAAGTCTAGCCCTATATACCTAATACCCTGAAAGGCGTGGAAAAGGGTCCTTTACTTACTTTACTTTGTATTTCCTCTTTCCCTTTTCCTTGGTGTGTTCTCTGAACGATTCTCCACGTTCCGACAGACTAAATAGTTTAATGCTATGGTAACTGTTCTTGATGATATTTTTATTGCCTCTTGCACCGGCTGTAAACACTGGTGGAAAATTCGACTGACTAACTTTCTACCCAACCAGGACATGACACAATGTGCCACCATGTGGGTGAAGATCATCGTGGAGAGGTCCCAGAAACCGCGTTCAACCTTTAGGCCATATTTATTGCCAGGCTATATTGCAGCCCCCGGCAAGAGCAGGAGTAGGGCTTCAAATAACGAAACATTCCATCCTAAAAAGGACGGAAAATAGATAATAGACGGATTGTTCTGGTTGTTCAACCATTCCTAGATTTAGGTTATGTTTCAGGATATGAGTTTTTAATGCATCCGTTTAACAGATATATGCATTTTTGTTTTCACTTGCCAGTCAGGCAGATGCACTCCATCTTAAAAGAAAAACTACTATTGGAAATATATATATATATTTATGCAACGAAGAAGATTTATATATTTATATAGAATTACGAAAGGGGAGCAACTGGCGGTTTCTATTTTTCTAGGAAAACATATACTGTTGTTTCTCTTTGTTAATTAAAAGATTGAAAATGTAATTTTAAAAACTGTCACTAGTATCTTTATCTACCACTGTTTAGGGCGGTGTAGACTGAAGGGACGTAAGTTTGACGATCTCAGGCTGCATGGCTAGTGCTGGTGTGACTGGCTGTGTAGGTTAGGATCTTTAATTTTTGACACTTACATAAAACTGTATCCATTTACCATGGGGTCAAACCAGATGTCTCGCTTGACAGCCCAGCGTTGTAACTGCTCAGCCAGCCGCATTTTTAAACATATTTTCAGCCAGTTACGACGTAATAATTAATCCAATTTCGTCCTTTTTAGGACGAAATTTTTTGTCATTTGAAGCCCTACTCTGGCTTTTGCCAGGGGCCGCAATATAGGCAGGCCATATATATCGATCCTCATCCACATGGTGGCACTTTGTGTCATCGGGTGTTTATTGCTTGTGTGATGTCCTGGTGGGGTAGAAATTCAGTTCAGTTCAGCCAGTTACGAGGTGTAAGGGCTGAAATAGCCTTATACACTTTCGTTGCCAAAGATAAATTAGGCTCTTTTCTTTTTTGTCTCACCTCATCTGGCGATTTCGAAATTCCGTAGGGAATTCCATGGAAAGTCCAATAGCATATGGTTGTTAGGGTATAATATAAACACAAAATAACACTACACACCTCCCATAATAGTGGACTTTCTCGTTAATTCCTCACAAAAATCCCGGACCTCCCGAGATACGCGTTTTAATATTATTTGTGGCAGTAAAAGGTAATCGCAGTATTAGTCATAGTATAAAAAGTAATAGTAGAAGCAGTAGAACATCATTAGTAGCATCATAAGCAGTGGTAGTAGTAGCAGTAGAACAGCATTAGTAGCATCAGAAGCAGTGATAGTAGTAGCAGCAGCAGGATATGTTATTTAACAGTTTTTTGTTTAGTTTCGTTGTAGTTGTATCCATGATAGTAACAGTAGAAGATAAGTCGCAATATAGGTTTGTTTCAGTTGTCGTAATAAATATATTAACAGAAGTTACAGTCAGTGTACCTTATTGTAGCATAACAATACCACAACCAAGAACAACTAACAACAATGAAAAAAAAATATTTAAATTTTGATACAAATTCCAATTTAATGTAATGGATGCCCAAAATAAAAGTGCTGTTTTCACAAAGAAACGACAATTACACGCTAGTGTGTGGGTAATGATGAAAACGATTAAACTGATAACAAACTAGCTTAAGAAAGTCATAGCAATGTGCCTCGTTGAACCAGTAAAAAAAAAAAAAAAAATTTAAATAAAAAAAAAAAAAATACATATATATCAAATTGCACAATTTATTGTCTGGTATATTTCGCTGTATCTACAGAACACTACAGCAAACAAGTTAGGCACCTGACGGATACAGCGAAATATGCCAGGCAAAAAAATCGTGCAATATTTTTTTGGTGTCTTCGTAAAAATAACCTATTTCCCCCCTTTTGATTTGCAGTCTTCATGATTGACATCTAAAGGATGAGAATGAAAGAGGTATTAATCCCAGAAAACCCTATTCAGCCATTTAGCTATTTAGCATGGTTATACCACAACCGGCTCCAGGGGACGGGACGTGCTGCTGACGTCACCGGGTCGGGCTAATGATGCGTTAACAAAGCAGTTCTCAAACAAGAAAAAAAAAAAAAAACTATTTTTGACTGTGGCGAGGGAAGACACATTTTAACGTTTAAGTATCTACATGCCTTCTTTTATAATTTCACAACTTTTAGTTGACTTTTTCTTGATTATTGCTGCGACAGCCCCAGTAGAAATGATGGTAATCGAACAATGATACGACAAACAGCATGCAAGCAGTTTTTCGGGAGGATGGTAACGGAGGGTGGAGGGGGGGGGTGGGGGGGGGGTTGGGGGGGGGGGGGGAGGATAAACTGCATGTATTTAAACGATGGGTACAGAGAACTGGTAGAAGAAATCACATGTTTTGATGACCGACCAGGTTGACCAAAAGGTTCCGAAAACCAAGCAAGCTATTGCATCGACTGATGCTAAAGGCAGTCATCGCGAATGCATTTCAGCCTTAAAACAGTAAGATATCATAAAAGTGTGGAAATCAGACATGCGGCAACAGAGCAAACATTAGAGGAAGGGTAATTGAAAGTATACGTGGCGATTGTAGCCCTTATATGCACGCGTGGCCACTGGTAACGGACCTTTTACCCGATGGGGACTTAAATTTATGGGAAAACCAACAAGGGAAAGTCTAAAAGACAAAGTTCCGGACGACTTTGTCACATTTTATGAGCAAGACAAAAACACAGACCTAATCAGTGATTCTGGTAATCTCCAAATGAGGCTATCAAGTATGAATGCGCTTATTGCATCGACATACAATAATGACAAGACAAGACAAAACTGAAAACTCAGGCACCCTTCCCTGAAAATATTTACAAATTACTAGGGCGAGCTGAGCCTCTCCCTCCCCCCCCCTCCCTTCCCCGCTCCCCATGCCACACTTTCTAGAAAATATACAAGGAGGCTATTTGACCGTGCTTCCCTCTTCCTCCCCCCCCCCCCCCATACCCGTCTAACCTCCTCAACCATGAAGACAAGTTTTTTTTTTTTTAATATTTGTCTATGTATTCTATACTGTGTTTGGAAAAAACATCATTCCTGTATTAATTTCCCAATCAACACCTAACAATAACAACATTAGACAACATTATTATGACCGCGCTATTACACAAGACATATGCCTCTGAAGGACCACCACTTCCATGTTTTCTTTGCGACGGCGCCCTTGAGAGACTGTGGTATCGTTACAAATCTTCAGCGTCTCTGAACACACGGACCTCTGCAACTGGGACGCTCTTGGACATACTTGCTCGACAAAACCTCCACGTGACCAGTGCTGCAACCATGTGACTTGAAACGTTCGTTGTTGTCCGTACTCTGTCGCTGAAACAGAGTTTCCTATCGCTATACTAGTTTGTACAGTAATTTATTGCTTTTATTAGTTGTTCCTACTCCCCCACAACCACCGCAATCACCATCACTATCACTATCCCACCTCTCTTCTTCGATATACTTCTACTTAGTCGCTTCTTTCCTCCTTTCCCTTTTTCTTCTTCTTTCTTCTTCTTTCTTCTTCTTCTTCTTCTTCTTCTTCTTCTTCTTCTTCTTCTTCTTCTTCTTCTTCTTCTTCTTCTTCTTCTTCTTCTTCTTCTTCTTCTTCTTCTTCTTCTTCTTATTCTTCTTCTTCATTTTCTTCGTCTTCTTCTTCGTCTTGTTTTATCTTCTACTTCTTCTTCTTCTTCGTCTTGTTCTTCGTCTTGTTTTATCTTCTACTTCTTCTTCTTCTTCTTCTTCTTCTTCTTCTTCTTCTTCTTCTTCTTCTTCTTCTTCTTCTTCTTCTTCTTCTTCTTCTTCTTCTTCTTCTTCTTCTTCTTCTTCTTCTTCTTCTTCTTCTTCTTCTTCTTCTTCTTTCTTCTTCTTCTTCTTCTTCTTCTTCTTCTTCTTCTTCTTCTTCTTCTTCTTCTTCTTCTTCTTCTTCTTCTTTCTTCTTCTTCTTCTTCTTCTTCTTCTTCTTCTTCTTCTTCTTTTTCTTCTTCTTCTTCTGGTTCTTCTTCTTCTTCTTCTTTATCTTCTTCCTTTATCTTCTTCCTTTATCTTCTACTTCTTAATTTTTCTGTACTCTTCATTTCTCAAAACTACTGGACGTGTATTTGCCTAGAAAAACCACACAACAGCCAGGTGGCTGTTGGGGTTGGTTCTGCAACGTCCTGTAAAGGATACGCAACTAACCTATTCATCAATGTATTTCCCTCTCTCTTTTTAGTATCAGGTCTTACGCGATTTAATTTACAAAATGTCTCTCTCTCTACCTTTCCCTCTCTCTGTCTATCTCTCTCTCAGTCTGTCTTTCTTCCCTCTCTGTTCCCCTCTTTCTTCAAGTTCAAAAGGTATGAAAAGGCCACACGTGTTAGTAAGTTGTACCCGATATGAATCAGCGGGGCCGCATTAGCACAGTCGAGAAGAGGCTCACTTTCAAATCCAGCTGCGACTCGCTGCAGCCACGGTCGATGTTCGAAACCGGGCGGTTCCCGGGGTTCACCAAACTTCTAGGAAATGGGTACCAGAGTTGACACTCTGGGTAAATGGAGCAACGTCGCTGTAGCTACAGAGTTACAGAGCAATGAAGCTGGTTCAAATCTCCCGACTTTACCTTTTTCCCTTTATGAATCAGTCTTTCTCTTCAGATCGGTTGACTACTGCACGGCAGTTCACTAAATAATAAATCCCTTCAAGTACTTCGCAGTCACACAACTTCATACTGCGAATTTCACATATAAATTTTTTTTTCGTTGCCTCGCGGCGTGTTGTTGACAGCACTAGTATAACTAATCTTGATAACGTTCGAAATGGCTGACAAGTCCGCGGATGCGATGTCGGCTTTCGTGATGTTTTGTCACCAGTGAACTCTGGCAGGCTCTACGATTTTGATCAGAATGACAATTTTGGCGAAAATATTTCAGTTTCTGGGACAAGATGCCTTTTACTTGCCAATCTTCCTTGATGTTCAGATCTTTAAGGATGCCAGCATCCCTTTTCTGCTTGGTCTATGGCATTCTTTGAATCTGTATTTGGCATTTCAGCTAAAAAGCACCTTTTCTGGAGCCTAGACTAAAGACTAACAACTTAATGCACGGCGAACTGATCAGGCCATTTGCCTCACGTTCTGAAAGTCGTAAGTAGGTTTGTTTCACGACTACTCTCACGACTGTTTACGAGAGCAATTTTTATTTAAATCTTTGCTGATCGTTGTCATACCTACAGAGTTTGTGCTTCATGTTACACTCTTATCTGAAGACTAGTCGTTCCGCGGAGACATGCCGAGACATATGGGATAAAACACAGTGCGATGGAGTGGATCCTCTCACCTTTAACGTTAATGTAATAGAATAACTGAGGTAACTTACTTCAGCCATTCCACAGCCATGACCAAGCCAATGCTGGTGGTGGAGATCCCTAGTGAGCTCAGTATAATGAGAATAGCAACGACACTGGAACTTGGCACCGCCGGAATCGCCAAAGAAGACATGGTTGTTAAAATTCTGAAGGAAGTGAAACATTTATTAGTTACAGCTGCATTTTCATCATCACCATCATCAAGCCGTAACACTTACGTGTCGTTGGGCCACCAGTTTCTGTTGAATGTCTGGTCAGCTCTCTCCACCTGTGGCCGTCAGTTGCGATGGACTTCGTGGTTGCATTCCTGAGGCCTGTCCAGTCAGTCAGGTTCTGTAACCATGTCTTTCTTGGTCTGCCTTTTCTCCTCATTTCCTCTAATGAACCCTACAGTATTGTTTTTGAGAGGCCGTTAGATCTTATTACATGTCCATACAATTGCATTTTTCCGCTTTTTACTGTAGTTAAAAGAGGTTTATAGTTGCCAATGTGCTGTATGTTACAAATGCATAGTTTGATTAAATGTGCGTGTTCTAAAACATTGTTTTGATTTTACTATACGCTGAAAGACATTGGCTAGAAGCCAGAATACAGAAGACTAATGCTCTCATCTACCATTTAGCCTTACTGCTTAGACACTCAAATGTCTCCCTTCCAGCAAAACGATAAATAATTCATTACATATTTTCCCCAAGTTTATGGTATCAGTGCCGATTATGGTCAATGAATGCGGTAGAAGAACAGAAAATAATTACCTGTGAAAAGCATGGTCTACGTAAGATCACCAACAACACCAAAAGGGAACTGGCTGGCTCTGCACAACTTGGTGAAACATCGATGCATGATAAGGCAGACGAGGTTAGGGCCTTATGCAGAGAACATATACAATTCAAAGGAGCAGACTTATCACCACAATTTAGTGAGAGTGATGCAGCGGGGAGGGACGTGGGGATCTGGCCGATGCTTGACGCTCAGAGTAAAAGCAAGACGAACATAAAATCATAGTGCTACTGACACCTTAGTACTACTGATACCTTAGTACTACTGATACCTTAGTACTACTGACACCTTAGTACTACTGACACCTTAGTACTACTGATACCTTAGTACTACTGATACCTTAGTACTACTGACACCTTAGTATTACTGATACCTTAGTACTACTGACACCTTAGTATTACTGATACCTTAGTATTACTGATACCTTAGTACTACTGATACCTTAGTACTACTGACACCTTAGTACTACTGACACCTTAGTACTACTGACACCTTAGTATTACTGATACCTTAGTATTACTGATACCTTAGTACTACTGATACCTTAGTACTACTGACACCTTAGTACTACTGACACCTTAGTACTACTGATACCTTAGTACTACTGATACCTTAGTACTACTGACACCTTAGTATTACTGATACCTTAGTACTACTGACACCTTAGTATTACTGATACCTTAGTACTACTGACACCTTAGTATTACTGATACCTTAGTACTACTGACACCTTAGTATTACTGATACCTTAGTATTACTGATACCTTAGTATTACTGATACCTTAGTATTACTGATACCTTAGTACTACTGATACCTTAGTGCTACTGACACCTTAGTATTACTGATACCTTAGTACTACTGATACCTTAGTACTACTGACACCTTAGTACTATTGACATCTTAGTACTACTGATACCTTAGTACTACTGACACCTTAGTATTACTGATACCTTAGTACTATTGACATCTTAGTACTACTGACACCTTAGTACTACTGATACCTTAGTACTACTGACACCTTAGTATTACTGATACCTTAGTACTATTGACATCTTAGTACTACTGACACCTTAGTACTACTGATACCTTAGTACTATTGACACCTTAGTACTACTGACACCTTAGTACTACTGACACCTTAGTATTACTGATACCTTAGTACTATTGACATCTTAGTACTACTGACACCTTAGTACTACTGACACCTTAGTACTACTGATACCTTAGTACTACTGACACCTTAGTATTACTGATACCTTAGTACTACTGACACCTTAGTACTACTGATACCTTAGTATTACTGATACCTTAGTACTATTGACATCTTAGTACTACTGACACCTTAGTACTACTGACACCTTAGTATTACTGATACCTTAGTACTATTGACATCTTAGTACTACTGACACCTTAGTATTACTGATACCTTAGTACTACTGACACCTTAGTACTACTGACACCTTAGTACTACTGATACCTTAGTACTACTGACACCTTAGTATTACTGATACCTAAGTACTATTGACATCTTAGTACTACTGACACCTTAGTACTACTGACACCTTAGTACTACTGATACCTTAGTACTACTGACACCTTAGTATTACTGATACCTTAGTACTACTGACACCTTAGTATTACTGATACCTAAGTACTATTGACATCTTAGTACTACTGACACCTTAGTACTACTGACACCTTAGTACTACTGATACCTTAGTACTACTGACACCTTAGTATTACTGATACCTAAGTACTATTGACATCTTAGTATTACTGACACCTTAGTACTACTGATACCTTAGTACTACTGACACCTTAGTATTACTGATACCTAAGTACTATTGACATCTTAGTACTACTGACACCTTAGTACTACTGATACCTTAGTACTACTGACACCTTAGTATTACTGATACCTTAGTACTACTGACACCTTAGTATTACTGACACCTTAGTACTACTGACACCTTAGTACTACTGATACCTAAGTACTACTGACACCTTAGTGCTACTGACACCTTAGTATTACTGACACCTTAGTGCTACTGACAACTTTGATATTGGAGCTCTGTGCTGGCGGCTGAAGATGGGAATGGATCACTTATGGAAATGCTCCCCAAGTGCTCAGATGTCGAATCTTGAATCAGTTCATCTCAAAAATACATTCTTACCACATTAGAGAGCAAGTTGGAAGAAGACTGTGTCTCAATTATATTGACAGAATGAAATGGTTCAGCCATCTAGTGAGAATGCAGCCAGAACAAACTGCATATGTGACTCTCACAGCAGAACATCTCGGAGGAAGATGAGAGGAAGACCAAGAAAGCGATGGATAGATGTTGTAGCAGAAACATGTAGACAGATGAACAAATTCATCACCCAAGCCAAAAATTGACTTTGTGAGACGAAGACTGATGCATTAAAAATTACAATCTGTGAATTCGAAAAAAAAAATTTATAAATAAAAGCTGTTCACGTCTACTTCAGAATCATCATCATCATCATCACGTAGCAGGTCCTTTGCAGAACGTCGCTCTCATCACAGTCTGCCAGTTCTCTCGCTTCATGTACTTTCATACTCAAGAAGTCACTTATATCCTGTGCCCATATTCAGAATACGATGTTTTAATACTTATAATTACAGTTCTGTTCCCCACACAATAAGGCTGAAAGTTGGCTGTCCAGTTGTTTACTACACAGTATGGACCAACTGAGACTGTGCAATGGCTCAAAACTGACAGTGAAGACTTTAAATGCATATAGGATGAATGCAACAACTTTAATTGGGCCATTTAGGGGTGATCACTTACTAATTCCAAGGCTTCCTCTTTTTTCAACTGACTTGCCGTATGCATTCTTCTTCTTCTTCTTCTGGTTGTTCGTCTACCTTTAGACTTTACTCTTGCTCCAGAGCCTGAGTGTTGCGAGCATATCTGCTTTACGGATCTGACTTTCTGGTATGCAGATTTTTAGGTTCTTGACACTCCGGCAGATGCACTTCAAAGAAGCCCTCATCTAGTTGAGAGGCATTGGGTCTATTCTTGTTTTCCTCACAATGCGTCTACGGAACCCGCACATTGAACCCTTTACGTAGGAACGATTGCAATATCCTGTTATACTTGTATTTTGCAATCGCAATAAAAAGGCGCAGGAACAGTCGACCAAATTCACAGTTTGGATTTAACTGAGAATCCTTTTCTGAAGAAGAAAAAGAAAAAGAAGGACAGCTGTATGTAGTTCCAATTTTCAACACATATGATGACTCCTAAACTTTCCAGGATTTTCGCAAATTCAACGAAGATAATGGAAACGAATAGGTACAAAGTCCTAAGTCTTTATCAACGGATCACCAAACACAACACAAAGTGTGACTAGAAAACTACATTGAAATGACCTGCAGAAATGCGTATGTCTACCTTTATGATGACTAGCTGTTTGAGACTGAATTGTTTATTCATATTTCTAGTCACTGTTTTTGTTGCATTTAGTGTTTCTTTTACGAATAATAATGAAATGTAAGTAAAGGACCCTTTTCCCAAGCATTTAGTTGCATTGGGCATATAGGGCTAGACCTATATTTTATTGACCAATCAGTACTTGGTGGGTGATGCGGTCAATATAACGCCAGCCTCCTTTACTTCTCAAAACTCTACCTGGTAACTAATGAAGGCTGGTCGTCCTTGGAGCCAAGGTCATTAAAAAAAAAACGTTTCCTTCCTTTGGGATCTGAACCCACGACTTTCAGATCTAAAATCGAACGTTACTTACGCTATGATAAATACATCTCCAGTTCCCAAATCTGCTCCTTCGAACTGGGCCACAAAGAGGCAGGTGATCGCGATAAACAGGCAGCTAGCGTCTCTGTTTAGGGTGACACAGAATGGAAGGGTAAATCCGGCCACCCTAGGATCTACCCCGTAGACTTCTTCTGATACCCGGATCATTTCGGGTAATGGAATCGTTCTGTAAAAAGAACTATCGTGTTAGTTAGAATTACTGTAAAAGTCGAGTTTACATATCTTAACAGTCTTTCCAAAACTTGATGTCGAATTGCATGGTGGGTATAGAACACAACATTTTTCCATCTGGATACTGTCCAGATATATTTAAGTGGAAGAGCACTCCAACAATTATCACTGTACACAAGTTACCATAACCCCAGTAGATACAAGTATTTCCCACTGAAACCTTTGTTTGTTGAAACTTTTTAGATGTATCACAAATAGTCTTCTTGTTCTTTGCGTTCACCAGCTGTAATCTGTGGCGGAAAGTTCTGGTTGTTCCTCCACACCTGGACCTTAGTCTTGTTTCAGACCTTGAGGTCTGCGTGCACATCCGTTCTACCCATCTGACTTAATTGTATGTAAACTGCTGTTTCCTTGCATATCAAGCAGATGCGCTCCGACTTTGAAGCAAGCTCCAAGTAAACAGACTTTTACGACATGATTGTTGGGTAGGCAGTGTGATTTCCCCTCAGTGGGACCCCGGAATCCACAGAGGGAAAACACAAACATAAATGTAAAATAAAAAGTATTTAAAAAAAAAAAAAAAACAGTAACACAAATAATCTATTTTATTATGATAGTGTCTACAGATAAGAGAGCCTGACTTTTTTTCAAAAATGACCTTGGCTCCCAGGTCGACCCAGCCTTGAGTGGGTACCGGACGCAGTCCCGGGAATTAAAGGCGGCTGGTGTGATGCTGACCACATCACCCATCTTATGAAGATTGGTCTATAAAAATATAGGCCTAGCCCTATATGCCCTATACGCCTAAAGGCGTGAAAAAGGGTACCTTTACTTTTACTTTTGCTACAAGTAAGATGTATGGGCTTGGGTAGACTTCACCTGGTATTGTTTACTGTAGCCAAACTTCATCTACCGGTAGGCCTACTTTCTGGGTCACTGATAACCAACTGTATGTTTATGGGTCAAACTATACTGTAAGTTTAGGCCTAACTCACAGATTTAGCCTCTTCAGCCGTTGCAACATAACATAGCGGGCATAATATGGCCGGTCCCATCACTGGCTTAGTAAAATGAATTATAATACATAAACCACTTTGTCTACTGCTTTACATCTATCTGTAAACAGTTCTAAATCAGTCATATGATTATAATGGTAACTTGCAATTGGTCACGTCGTCTTCTGTTTACATAACATAGGAGAGCAGAGTTTTATTGCTATAGCCTTAACCACTTTTAGCAATCGTCTTTATACTGTGTGGTAAATAATCCCGTAAGCATACTCTTTGTCAACTAAGTATCCAATTATAAGTCCCCGTGGGGGTTCCAGGGCTCCATTCTTGGGAGGTCGGGGGGGGGGGGTGGAGTGTGGATCCACTAACATTTATCAAATATGCCATAAATGGTGACTAATTAGGGATTATGGATGACAATACCAATTTTTTTAAGACAGAAATAACAGATCAAACAGACCTAATACCAGAGACAAAATGGAATTAAAGTCACAGAAAGGCAAAGAATTAAATTATGACATGCATGAATTCAGCAGTTTTTAAAAACCTGAACAAAAACAGGAGCTCTGAATCGCACAGTTTATGAAAGCAAGTAACGTATATTCAATTCTAATTTTTTTCTCAAATTTCCACATATGCCGGTTGGAGAATCACCTCCCCGTGTGGGTTCCAAAGCCTTATTGGAGCAAAGTCGACTAATTAGGGATGCTTCCTTTGAATTAGGAGTGCATTAGTCAGAAAGGCAAGAAACTAATATTATGGGTACAAATAATGCAGATCTGTAAAACGGATAAGCATAAATTTAAAGTCCAGAATGAACGAACATCTAGATCTTTTCCGCCGGAGTTTACAGCCAGTAAACGCAAAGAAGAAGAAAAAGAAAAAGAAGTGGAATAGTAAGAAGAAACAAAAGAAGAAGAAGAAGAAGAAGAAGAAGAAGAAGAAGAAGAAGAAGAAGAAGAAGAAGAAGAAGAAGAAGAAGAAGAAGAAGAAGAAGAAGAAGAAGAAGAAGAAGAAGAAGAAGAAGAAGAAGAAGAAGAAGAAGAAGTATCCAGATCTGTAAAACGGGTGAGAACAAGATAAAAATTCCAGAATTGAACGAACAAATAGAACTTTCCGCTAGCGTTTTCAGCCAGTGGACGCAAAGAAGAAGAAGAAGACAAGAAGAAAAATAAGAAAAAGAAGAAGAAGAAGAAGAAGAAGAAGAAGAAGAAGAAGAAGAAGAAGAAGAAGAAGAAGAAGAAGAAGAAGAAGAAGTAGAATACGAAGACGAACAAGAAGAACAAGAACAAGAACAAGAATGAAGAAGAACTAATCCAGATCTGTGAAACGGGTAAGAACAAAATAAGAATTCCAGAATTGAACGAACAAATAGAACATTCCGCTAGTGTTTTCAGCCAGTGAACGCAAAGAAGAAGAAAAAGACAAAAAGAAGAAGAAGAAGAAGAAGAAGAAGAAGAAGAAGAAGAAGAAGAAGAAGAAGAAGAAGAAGAAGAAGAAGAAGAAGAAGAAGAAGAGAAAGAGAAGAAGAAGAAGAAGAAAAAGAAGAAGAAGAAGAAGAAGAAGAAGAAGAAGAAGACGAAGAAGAACAAGAAAAACAAGAAGAACAAGAACAAGAAGAAGAAAGTAGAAGAAGTAAATCCAGATCTGTAAAACGGGTGAAAACAAGATAAAATTTCCAGAATTGAACGAACAAATAGAACTTTCCGCTAGTGTTTTCAACCAGTGGACGCAAAGAAGAAGAAGAAGACAAGAAGAAGTAGAAGAAGATAAAGAAGAAGAAGAAGAAGAAGAAAAAGAAGAAAAAGAAGAAGAAGAAGAAGAAGAAGAAGAAGAAGAAGAAGAAGAAGAAGAAGAAGAAGAAGAAGAAGAAGAAGAAGAAGAAGAAGAAGAAGAAGAAGAAGAAGAACAAGAACAAGAACAAGAACAAGAACAAGAACAAGAAGAACAATAACAAGAATAACAAAAAGAAGAAGAGCAAAAAAGGAAGAACAAGGAGAAATAGAAGAAGAGGAAGATGAAGAAGAAAATGTTGAAGAGAAGGCAGAGGAAAAGGATGAAGAAAAAGAAGAAGAAGAAGAAGAAGAAGAAGAAGAAGAAGAAGAAGAAGAAGAAGAAGAAGAAGAAGAAGAAGAAGAAGAAGAAGAAGAAGAAGAAGAAGAAGAAGAAGAAGAAGAAGAAGAAGAAGAAAAAGAAAAAGAAGAAGGAGAAGAAGAAGAAGAAGAAGAAACAGACACAGAAGAAGATGAAGAAGAACAAGAACAACAAGAACAAGAACAAGAATAACAAAAAGAAATAAAGAAGAGCAGGAAAAACAAGAAAAACAAGAACGAGAAGAACAAGAAGCATGTTGTATAAACTGAGATGAAAGACCTATATTTATTTATATTGATAATTTATCTATGTGTCGTAACCTTGTTCAGAGATGCTTCTTTTGCTCTGCCACCTATCATGATGAGGATGATGATAATGATAATGACGATCATGCAACTGTCACACACACACACACACACACACACACACACACTCACACACGCACGCCAGTAACTTACGAGCTGGCGGGTCCAAAAGCAAGCAAACACGGTTTAGCTGCGTGAGTCATAAACGTCAACGGGTTTCTTCTAGTGACAGCCAGAAGGATGATAGGCAGGACCACCCACTGATATATCAGGCAACCTCCTATGGTTGTGGTCAGGAACATACCCACAGAGGAGAAGGCGGTTTGGATGTTCCCTACCTTGATCAGGGCATGAGCAATTAAACTTGCAACACCCACAGGAGTTGACCTGTTGGAATGAGAACATTACGTTAATATATCTCGGCGTCTGTGGCTTAGGTGTTGCGAATGCGCTTCCTAATAAGAGGTTGCAGGGTTCGATCCCAGCTGCGGGCCGTGCGCCTTGCGTTGGTTTCGATATTGAAATCGAGAAGCCCACCTTTGAGAAATCAATGGCAAACTACTGGACGTAAATTTGCCTAGAAAAACCACAACAGCTAAAAAATTGCCGTGGAAGGTTCTGCAATGTCATGAAAAGGATACGCAACTAACTTTAACAGTATATCTAACTGGCAAGCAAAATAGTGGGTATTTTAAATTTGGGACTTGGGCATTGCGAACGCGCTTCCTGATGCCAGGGTGCCGGGTACGATCCTAGATGCAGGAAATTTGGCAGCAGACCGTCTTGCGTTTGTTTAGACAGTGGTACCGAGATTTAACCGTTGAGTATGCAATGACATATTACTGAACGTAATTTTACCTAGAAAAACAACCGCAACAGCAGGGAAATAAAATGCTGCAGTTGGTTCTGCAACGTCCTGTCAAGAACACAAAAAATTTTTTTTTTTTTTTTAAATAATGATCGAGAGGTGTTAATTGGAGTTATGTTACTACTTGCATTATTGAGTACACGTCGCTACACTGTGAGAAATATAAAGTCGAACTAAAAGTATATCAGCAAGCTTCACAATATAACAAACACAAATAAAACATGAACGCTATGGAACCTTCTTCAACGTATACATAGATTAGATAATACTACACAAATACACAATATCACTTATCGTCGTGTCTCGTGGCAGCCAGGTCGATGTCAAGACAAGCAACACTGTGGGGACAGTTTCAGTCTTCGTTCTTCGAGTTTCTAGATTATTCTCCTTCTTCCTTTCTAGCTCCCAGTATAGCATAGGTCCTCTCAGGCTATTCGTTCTATCCTTCACTTTTAAGCTCCTTTCTCGAATTTTTTTTTAGGGTGGGGGTGGGGTGGGGGCTTCCTTTATTTCTTTGCCGCTGTGGGTTCCAGTACAAAGACATTCTAGTTATATTATTCTCATGTATTTTTTCAGCGTGTGGCCTATCCAATACCAGCGTCTTTTCTTCACCTCTGGTCCATTGGAACTTCTCTCCCAAAGCTCTACGTTAGTGATTCTATCATACCATTTAGTTCCCTCTATTCAGCGCAGGCACCAGTTCATGAATGCGCGTACTCTATAAATAATTGCCATAGTGTTTCTCCATGTTTCCGCTACATACAACACTGTTTGTTTAAAATTAGAATCAAACATTTCATGTTTAGTATTAGTTTTAGTATATTTTTTTTTTTATTACATGTTTCAGAAATCCCTGAGGATGGTCGCTTCAACTACGGAGTTTCATGCGTTGTGCGAGACTCTGGCAAAAATTGGCTCCTTAAGCAAAGACCCAGCCCTTTAAAATAAAACTTGGAGTGATCCCCTTTACTTCTTTATCCCCAGGAGGTTTAGTTTCAGAGACCCATTGGGAAGTGAAAAGAAAAACTTGTCACATCTTGCGCTCACTTGGCTAACATATGATGCGTGCCTTTGGTTTGAAAGAGTTAAAGCAATGAAGTAAGGGATTATTATAGCGGCGGTGGTGGTCAGACATATGGTGCTAGACCCATGTTGTTAATAAACCAATCGGCACAATACATCGTTAATGTGGTAAACATCACGACGCCCGCCTTTATTTCCCAAGAACATTTCCGGTGCCTATTTTAATCTGGATCGATATGAAACCTAGTCAATCAATAATATTTAGGCCGACTTGCGAAATCTAGCCGTTGTAGTGCCACTGCTTCTGCAGTTCTCGTTATCTTTTTTTTTTCTATCTGTACGACTACTACCTGGCCAATAAAATCAAATTCGTCATCAACAGGTCCCTTGTTGATTGGCGTGGGAGATCATGAACCTCCATGACCTGCCGATCTCCAGGGTGTATCTCTGCATATGCTGGCACCACTCCATGCCATGATAATAGGCTGTCAAGAATAATCTCTCGTAGTCTTTCTCTTTCTCTTTTTCCGCAAATTTTTCCAGTGGTTACAAAATGTAGGAGTTTTCATATTCTATTGAGATGATTTACGAAACACACGAAAAATGAAAATAGAAAACGGAGGGCTGCCTCTTTCTGATGTTTGTGATAAGTTGTCTTCGGACCCTGGCCTAAGTAAAAAAAAATCAGTTACCCATCTGTCCATTAAAAGCCGTAAAAACCTAAATGCGAATAACACAACTGACGTCACGGTTGACAGTAATAAACTAAGTTTATATTGTATATAACAAAGAAAAAAAAAAAATTATGTGATCAAACGAAAATGTAAATTTATTGCTCAATTACCATTTCGCCCAGTTAAACAGCTTGTAGATAATTCTAGCTCCTGCGCTGAAGAAGTCGATGAATGGGCGAGCCTGCTCCCCTACCTGCGATGCCGCAATGCCGATAGAAGCACTGATAACAAGTAAACCTGTTGGATAACGGGTACAGGAAATGTATCTAAAAGTAGCGATTATAAATAACGAATATATACTAATTAACAATACTAATTGTAATCATTATGAACAGTGAATAAATTGACAAAATAGCAATTATTAAAAGAAGTGTTTATGAACTGTGAATATAAAATGATGATAAACACACAAACACAAACCTACACACACACACACACACCCACACACACACACACACACACCTGTATTTCAAAGTTTTAATTGCGTATCCTTTACAGGACATTGCAAAACCAACCCCAGCATTTTTGGGAACTGTTGTGGTTTTCTAGGTAAACTAACGTCTAGTAGTTTGCCATTTCTTCCTGGACGGTCGGCTTCTCAAAACCACCGTCGAAACCATCGCTAGGTGCAAGGCCCGCAGCTGGATCAAAACCGGCACCCCGGCATTACGAAGCGCGTTCGCAACACCTAAATCACAGACGCCACACCTGTATTATTAGTTGTAAAAGCAGCGATAAATGCAATGATTATGAACATTGGGTGCACTGATAAAATGCATATTAGTAAATCAGTGATTATGAACCGCATGTATGCTGATGAATAAATAATACAGTAACTATACACAAGCGATTGTAAACACTTGATAAAAACGCTAATTCAGTATACATGATTTATGAAACAGCGACTCTGAACAATGAATAAACACTGATTAAATATACAGAAGTTGTAAAGTATGATACTGAACAATGAATAAACACTGATAACATATACAGAAGTTGTAAAGTATGATACTGAACAATGAATAAACACTGATAAATTATACAGAAGTTGTAAAGTATGATACTGAACAATGAATAAACACTGATAAAATATACAGAAGTTGTAAAGGATGATACTGAACAATGAATAAACACTGATCAAATGTACAGAAGTTGTTATGTATGATAATGAACAAATAAAAAACACTGATAAAATATACAGAAGTTGTAAAGTATGATACTGAACAATGAATAAACACTGATAAAATATACAGAAGTTGTAAAGTATGATACTGAACAATGAATAAACACTGATAAAATATACAGAAGTTCAAAAGTGTGATACTAAACAATGAATAAACACTGATAAAATATACAGAAGTTGTAAAGTGTGATACTGAACAATGAATAAACACTGATAAAATATACAGAAGTTGTAAAGTGTGATACTGAACAATGAATAAACACTGATAAAATATACAGAAGTTGTAAAGTGTGATACTGAACAATGAATAAACACTGATAAAATATACAGAAGTTGTAAAGTATGATACTGAACAATGAATAAACACTGATAAAATATACAGAAGTTGTAAAGTATGATACTGAACAATGAATAAACACTGATAAAATATACAGAAGTTGTAAAGTGTGATACTGAACAATGAATAAACACTGATAAAATATACAGAAGCTGTAAAGTGTGATACTGAACAATGAATAAACACTGATAAAATAAACAGAAGTTGTGAAATATGATACTGAACAATGAATAAACACTGATAAAATATACAGAAGTTGTGAAGTATGATACTGAACAATGAATAAACACTGATAAAATATACAGAAGTTGTAAAGTGTGATACTGAACAATGAATAAACACTGATAAAATAAACAGAAGTTGTGAAGTATGATACTGAACAATGAATAAAGACTGATAAAATATACATAAGTTGTAAAGTATGATACTGATACTAAACACAATAAATACAGAAAACACTGAACAAAAAAACACTGATAATATAGAAGTTGTAAAGTATGATACTGAACAATGAATAAACACTGATAAAATATACAGAAGTTGTAAAGTATGATACTGAACAATAAATAAACACTGATAAAATATACAGAAGTTGTAAAGTATGATACTGAACAATGAATAAACACTGATAAAATAAACAGAAGTTGTGAAGTATGATACTGAACAATGAATAAACACTGATAAAATAAACAGAAGTTGTGAAGTATGATACTGAACAATGAATAAACACTGATAAATTATACAGAAGTTGTAAAGTATGATACTGAACAATGAATAAACACTGATAAAATAAACAGAAGTTGTGAAGTATGATACTGAACAATGAATAAACACTGATAAAATAAACAGAAGTTGTGAAGTATGATACTGAACAATGAATAAACACTGATAAAATATACAGAAGTTGTAAAGTATGATACTGAACAATGAATAAACACTGAAAAAATATACAGAAGTTGCAAAGTATGATACTGAACAATGAATAAACACTGATAAAATAAACAGAAGTTGTAAAGTATGATACTGAACAATGAATAAACACTGATAAAATATACAGAAGTTGTAAAGTATGATACTGAACAAAGAGTAAATAAGAAGGAATACACATGATGCTAAACCAGCTAGTAAACTTTCTTCTTGCAATAATATCTGACTATAAGCTGTTGGGGGTTACCTTTCCTTTTCTTTCTTTCTTTCTTTCTTTCTTTCTTTCTTTCTTTCTTTCTTTCTTTCTTTCTTTCTTTCTTTCTTTCTTTCTTTCTCTTTCTTTCTTTCTTTCTTCTTCTTTCTTTCTTTCGGGGGGGTTCTTTTTTTTTCTTTCTTTCTTTCTTTCTTTTTTCTTTCTTTCTTTCTTTCTTTTCTTCTTTCTTTCTTTCTTCTTTCTTATCTTTCTTTCTTTCTTTTCTTTCTTTCTTTCTTTCTTCTTTCTTTCTTTCTTTCTTTCTTTCTTTCTTTCTTTCTTTCTTTCTTTCTTTCTTTCTTTCTTTCTTTCTTTCTTTCTTTCTTTCTTTCTTTCTTTCTTTCTTTCTTTTAATCTTTCTTTCTTGCTTTTCTTTATTTTTTGTTTCACCCATTTTTTATGTAAGATTTTTTTATCAATTTACAATTTACTACCCTGACTTTAAAGTCTGAGCAATATCAGCGTTTATGTAAATTAAGGTACTCAGATCTCACCATGTTTATATTATTTAAAGAAAACAATAGGTCATCGTGGCATTCAGACATTTGTACGAGAATCGCACCTTGAAAAAAATTGGGGCCTCACCAAGTAGTACTGACGACGCTCATTTTCTTTGTGGTGACGACATACTTTGTGAAGTGCTAAATATATGGCTTCAAAAATACTGGATACATTCATGCAAACAACTAAGAGATTCGTCAGCATTCCCAGCCTTTAGGGTTCATTGCTGAAGATATCACCTGGCTCCACTCATCTCACATAAAAGTGTATGTATACGCATATTTTCAGAGTGTGTGTGATTAGTATACATGATATGTTAATGCTTTTTTTTTCATTATGTATATTTTGTATATAAACATTATTTGTGTTACTGATAACATGGATTTGTGGCATGAGAGATGAATGTCTGGAAGGGCGAAATGTTTTCTTTTTCTTCTTTTACTTCGTGTTCACCAGCTGTAAACTCTGGTGGAAAGTTATGGTTGTTTAACCACTTTTGGACTGCCAGTCCTGTTCCTAAACCCAAGTGTTGCGTGTGTATCCGCTTTACAGATCTGATTCATGTGTATGCAGACTGCTGGTTCCTTGCCTCTCAGGCAGATGCGCTCCTAATTAGTCGACTCTTACGACATGCTTTTGGTTAGGCAGTGGGCTTGTTTTCCCTCTAATAGGGCTCCGGAACCCGCACGGGGAAAGGGTGGCATGTTAAAAGGCCTACGTGCTCGATTTGCAACCCTTTGAAAATAAAGCTTGTTCTTTTATTTGATATGGTCTATCTTTAATTTTGGTGACTCCAAGTATTTGTTAGTCTGCTTATATTTTTGCTGAGCCTGAATCTTCGTGGTCTGCCTCGTGGTCTACTTTCAT
Organism: Candidula unifasciata; assembly: GCA_905116865.2. Classification (NCBI taxonomy): domain Eukaryota; kingdom Metazoa; phylum Mollusca; class Gastropoda; order Stylommatophora; family Geomitridae; genus Candidula; species Candidula unifasciata. The sequence goes on from CAJHNH020002974.1 coordinate 21,755, forward strand.
TCAACTCCTCTTTTCAAGCGGATTTGACTCCGTTTACCTTTGGACCATTCCACATGCCACAATATTTTTAGAGGAATAAACCTCATGAGGCGAATAATTAGTGGTGACTAAACATTATTATGAGTTCTGCTTTCGCTGCTCATTCTATGTTGTCCGCCTTTTCACCTTTGAATGATTCAATGATGCGTCGTAACACTGTTCTCAAAACCTTGCAATACAATATACAGAGCGAGCGAACGCCGAACAATGACATCTCATAACACCCCCACAAAGTAGGACAGGCCCTGAATGGGGAGGGATGTTACTCTCGTTATGTGGACGATATCGTGATAAGTTCCGGTCTTTCATTTCGGTTTATACATGACCCTTCTTGTTCTTTTTGTTATTATGTTTCTTCTTTTTTTAGTGGTACTTAAGGGTTTGGTGGCATATAGGATAGTTAATCTTATCAGTGTTTTGTAAGTTCTAATCTTAGTGTCAAGAGACAGAACATGTGATTTTCGCTAAAAGCTAGAAGAACTACATTGTATCTTCTTATTACCTAGTAAATTTGTACTTGGTACAGTGGTCATGGATCTTATGAGTTGTACCGAGGTAGTGTTAGCCACAAGACCACTGAGGTTTGTCTGTACCAACACCTCTTTCTGTGTGTACTTTGTCTGAGCCATCAACATGGTCGCTGCCACGATATTGTCTGGAAATATGTTCCTTAAAAAAAATTGCATGAGTTAATTAATATTGCTGATAGATTTAGCAGTTTACTGTATACTTACATTTATCTAGAAAATATATTAAACCAGACCAATATTAGAATCAGTCAGCTTTATAATATCACAAACACAGATGATAATTTAACGTTGCGGCTAAAGAGCCTTTATCAGCACATGTATAAATCTACAATTTTACAAATACGTGCACGAATAAAAAAAAAAAAATAGAAACACTTTTAGCTGACGTATCTCCGATAGAAGTCCTAATTATGTTTGGCCATGAGAATGACCATCAGGCACCCATCAAACGTGTATCTAGGTCACCGCGGTTCAATAGTGAGTGGCTAGATACTCGCCTGCCGATCCCAAGATGTTGTGTTCGGATCATCATCATGTGGTAATTGTTGTTGTTCTAAATTGTCCCTGACTCCTATACTAACACAGCCTAAAATACTTTCCAACAACCTTGGAAGTAAAGTAAGTCGGCTTGATTTTGACCACATTATCTAGAGAATACCGACTGTCTGTAAAATGTGAGTTTATCATCATATGACAGATGCGGCACTGAAGTGATATTATCCCTTGTTTTAATTACCTGAGGCACGGTAGATCAATTGCTGAAAATTTAGGACTGACTTCAGTCAAGCTAATACAAAGGAATTGCAGTGAAGTGTGAATTAGAATCCGAACGAAACGGGGAAGCAGAAAAACGTGCACAAAACAACACAAACAACGATTTTGTAAAGTTCATTTCTAGTTAGAGAAAGGCCGCCGGCCGAAATGTTGTTTTGTGTTGTTTTGTGCGCGTTCTTCTGCTTTCCCGTTTTATTAAGATTTTTAGTCAAATTTTACTGGAATTCTTTAGATCAATGGCCGATGCAATGTATATGTGCAAGAAGATCTTTTATTCGAAGCCGTTTCAAACAGATTTTATAACTGAATAGGTTTCTGAGACAGACAAAATCTCACATTTCGGTCCATGATGTGCCATGGAAATTGAAAATGACTGGCATGATTTTATGCATATCATTTATCAAAAACCGATCAGCAGCGTGAATGCTTGCTGTTTGTCCTCTTTGGGCTGCTGTCTATCTTAAAAGTTGTCCATCTATCAAAGTGTCACTGTGTATTCTGCAAACAGTCATCGCCGTCTCCATGTTTTTTTTTTTTTTACATTGTTAGTGTTAAACAGTTATAAACAGTTGGTTTTCCACCTCAGTTTTTCATTGATGATCTTGTTTGACCAAAATAGTCTTATGAATCTCCTCAGAAATATACTGTGGAAAGACTATAGTGTATGTGTAATTCCTGTATTCATTTTCCAAAGGTCACAGTTGTATATACTAGTATTGCTTACATGTGGCTTTGGGATAATTTGAATTTGGTTTTCAGGCTATGTCCCTGTGACTTCCAAACATTGTTAAGCGTAACGATGCTACTGTCACCGCGGATACAGCACATAACTGATTGAAAACGGAATTTATACAACATATTTGTATCCTTTCCATTATCATTATCCTATTTTGCTGTTATACCCCCCACAGGAGACGCAGGCTATTCCTTCATTCGGGTCTATCCTGATGAAATGATTTAGTATCATGGATTGTATCCTTTGACCTATCTCTTCTCGTCGTATGTCTTATTTTCCTGTTCAGAGGGGGCAGGGTGCGGGTGGGGAGTGAAGAGATAGATTCAGTGCCCCTACAAACATGCCGTAAAAGGCGTCTAATTAAAGGTATAATCCCTCGAAATAAGATGCATATGCCTGCGAGGCAAATGCACACAAATAAGTCAAATCTTTCAGACTAATGTGCACGCAAAGAAGCAGTTGAGAAACAAAGTCACAGTCCTGTAGGGCACAAACAACTAGAACTTTCCATCGGAGTTTACCGCTTGTGAATGCTGACGAAGTAGTAAAGGAGGGAAGGTGGGAAGGAAGGAAGAAAGGAAAGAAAGAATAAATGAAGGAAAGAAGGAAGAAAGGGAGGAACGAAGGAAGGAAGGAAAGAAAGATTGAATGAAGGAAGGAAGGAAGAAAGGAATGAAAGAAAGAAGGAAGGAAAGAGGGAAGGAAGGAAGGAAGAAAGGAAGGAAGGAAGTAACAAAGGAGGGAAGGAAGGAATAAAGGGAGTAAGGAAGGATTAAAGGAAGGAAGGAAGAAAAGAAGGAAGGAAGGAAAGACGGATTGAAGGAAGGAAGGAAGGAAGGAATAAAGGAAGGAAGGAATAAAGGAAGGATGGAAGGAATAAAGGAATTTATATGACGCAAACCTGATGAAGTCAGCAAAGATGTCGACAGTTCGAAGGTTTCTTGTGTCAGGAACAACTGATCCACCTTCGTCAGATCTTGTAGATCCTGTAAAAGCAAACATTGGTATAACTCTTTCTATACAAATCAACAGGCGAATATCCCGTGTGGCTGTAATACCAGTATTTAATAAACAAACAAGCAAGTATTGATCGCCACTCTCAAAAGGAAACAAAAAGATAGAACGAAGCACACGTTTACTCCATATAGTCCATGTCATGTACTGTTGACAGTCATGTCCATCCACAAAATGCTGTATCGTGTACTTTCAATCAGTTCGACACAGACGTTATTCTAGGTCACAGAGTTAAACTATCAAGTGCATGAAACACTATACAGAGCCTAAAAGCACTTAGTGGTAAAGACTAAACATACGTCAGTGGTAGAGACAACGATAAGGTAATGGACAGGAGATTACAACCAGGCGACGCCCAGGAATGAATTATAGGATATTAGTAATCCCCTCCTCCCTCCCCAACTTATTTTTTTTTTCAACATATATGTTGAATGACAATTTTATGTCTGCAGTGACTTTCCTTTCTCTCAAAACTCTGGCTCTAATCAGTTGCAGATTTCTCGAATGCACACTGATGTAATCCATCATGGAACAACGAAAGATGCTACAAGAGTGATCGCAGACAATGTTTTTATTTATTTAACCCCAGCTGACTTGTTGACCAGTGCACGTTCAGAGAACACATGTCTCGGGTACAACAGTTCATCTTTTTAAAGCAGCATGTCTCGGGTACAACAGTTCAACTTCATAAAGCAGCATGTCTCGGGTACAACAGTTCAACTTCATAAAGCAGCATGTCTCGGGTACAACAGTTCAACTTCATAAAGCAGCATGTCTCGGGTACAACAGTTCAACTTCATAAAGCAGCATGTCTCGGGTACAACAGTTTAACTTCATAAAGCAGCATGTCTCGAATACTGCTAGCAAACGTTACCTTTGATTGAATAATGTCAGAAGAATCCGCACAGACGCTTTGACAATCACAAACTACTCAGTCTGACAGAAGCCGACGACTAATAAACTGTACAGGAAGACAGCTCGACAGTATAGTCAGGGTTCCAGAGAAACTCAGTCAAACTCAAGTGCAGGCTTCATTAACACATAGATTCATTCCGAATTTGCACCACATTCAGACCGTCACAGAGTCGTTCAAGACTCGCACAAGAACGAACGAACGAACGAACGAACTTTTTTTTTTAATGGGTTAAGAATTGGATACGCAGGTCCGTCTAACATTCTGCCCTTCAAGGTCTCCCTCCATTCTTACATCATTTCATTCACACATCAAGTAATAAACATTATTAGAAGCAATAAAATATTCAGTACAAGCACTGGAACATCTACATTGTTAGGGATTCAAACTGGTATTATAAGTAAAGTATTTATTAGATGAACACGTGTCAGCTTTTTCATAAAGTCAAGTAATATAATTCAACGATTATTACACAACCAGCTACTGACCTGGGCTGATGGCAAGACACAACGAGATGCCCACAACAACACCCAGGATGTTGGTGACCATAATGTAAGTCATGGTGACCAGTCCGATACGTCCGTTAGACTTGGGATCAGTGTTGGCTGTTCCTAGAACATCAGACACACGCTTTTATACTTTGTTACGCTTGGGCAAATCGAATTAAAAAAAAAAAAACAACAACAACAACAACAACAACGAGTTGCAAATCTTTTACAGGATGTTGCATAACCAAACCAGCTGTTTATTGTTTCGCTAGGCAATGTTTAGTAGTTGTATGATTGCAACATCAGCGGTAAACATTTCCGTCTTAACGCTTTCTTTCATTTCTCATGAATTTATAGTTTATGTAAGAATGAAACAAATTCTGAATATGTGAGTTTTGGAATAGATTTTCCTCCAGTTGTAAGAGAATGCAAGCTATTACATGCCTCATCACTAATTTAATATTATTTAATTGGTTAAATCGTGTTAGCGTGGCGCGGTGATTTTGGTCACAGGCATGAGGGAAAGTTAGGTCTGATGTGATGTGTATAAGGAGATATTCCGTACCCCACTCGGGCGCCAGTCCTTCACTGTTCTGGTTCTACGGAACCTCATGCAAGACTCCTGCTGCACGTCCCCGTCGTACGCCATGGATAATGTCTCAAATGAGCATTAACAGAGTTGGCAGGGGATCTCAGAGCTAGCGGCCCCTAGAGGTGTAGTGTCCTTTCTAGCTCTCACCAGCCCGCCCCCAAGCGCATGGGTGAAAAGTATAACAAAACTCATTCTGAACACGAGTAAGGATTGCTTGTCAAATGTACCATCAAATGACAACTCTCGGTTAAAATTCAGGAGCGAATGGAAAACTGTGCTGCTGAGACTCAACCCTGACCGAGAGATTTACCCGCAGCCAAGACGAGTAACATCTCCTGTGGGCGATTTCTCGCAGCAAGATCCTACTTACTTACATCCTCTGTCAATCCTCAGTGTCGTCGTCACCGCGCTGAGGTACACCACGGCAGAAACTTTTCATCTGCTGGCTAGGAAATAATGTCCGACAAAGTTAAACCCCACGGCACACATGCAAGCTTCAAGTCCGACGATCATAATTCGTACCGATTAGGAAAAAGTCCAAATGTCCATATCCACTGGTCCCACTCGCCCGAGTGTTGGGACAAAACAGGTGAAGCCACGCCTGACGCATTTTGCTTCCCCGTTCTGTCGTGCTAAGGGCACAACTGAAACAACGTTAAAGGTGTCTAACGTACGATGAAAAAGAATGTACCTATTTGTGTGGCCACAAAAGTCCTGGACCTGCGGGCTGCATCCCGCTGATCTCCGGAGAGCGCAGCCTTGTAGCGCGGGAAGCTCAATACACGGTTGTGAGGTTAAACAGTCATGGGCATGACGTGACGATTCCTTGGGTGAGCCCAGAACCAGAGCATCATGTGACGGCTCTGCATTTATGGAAGCCTCCTTGGATGGCGGGGAATGCCCATGATCTGCCCCAGCCTTCTCTTGAGGGCTGACAGTTCTACCTAGGGCTGCCTTAAGGATGATATTCCGGGGACCACACCTGTTAAAGGTCAAAGAGGACACCACGCAAATGAGGCAACATCTCGACCCACACAAAACAATGGCCACAGTCAACCTAGAAATAGGCTTAACGTCTTCCCTCGAAGTCGGAGTACATCTGCCGGAGAGGCGGGGTACGAGAACTGCAAACAAATAAGCCAGTAAAACGGATGTACACGCAAAACTCTGGTCAAGGTAAAAGCCAAAAGTCCATTTGGACGAACAACCGTGACTTACCGCCGGAATTCACAGCCGGTGAACAAGAAGAAGAAGAAGAAATCGTGTCAGCAGTGATTAAATTTGACTTCACTTAGGGTATTAGAGAAACTTTATTATGTTTTTTTTTTTTTTTTTTTAATTTATTTCTGTAAAAGTGCATCAAACAACATTCAGTAACTGGAATTCATAGTCTGTTGCAACAAACTTAATTTATTTGCTTCCTATCATTTATTTATGAATTCACATACCCAGTGTACAATGCGGATGTGAGTCATGGACTATCTCTCAGTCCTTAAGAAAGAGAATAGGGGCTTTTGAGCTGAAATGCTATAGAAAGATTCTCAGAATATCTTGGACAAAGAAGATGAGAAATATTGACATCTCAAAAGATCTGAACATCAAGGAAGATTGGCTAACAAACAGCATCCTTTCTCGAAAGCTGAAATATTTTGGTCATATCAAGCCACAGCGGATTGGAAAAAATTATAACAGAAGGCATGGTACCAGGGAGGAGGGGCAGAGGCCGACCGACACGAAGATGGGCACAGGATATAAGTGACTCCTTGAGTGCGAAAATGCATGAGGCAGGAGAACTGGCAAGAGACCGAGTTTCTTACAGGCAGACTGTGATGAGAGCAACGTTCTGCAAAGGACCTGCTACATGATGATGATAAGTGTACAATGAAACTGGTTTACAAACTTTGTATAAACCTAGACCTGTTAGTGTCGTCACGGTGTATCGGTGGAAGCACTAACATACAAAACATGACATCTTTCTCTGCGTTCCACTTGACCCACACGTCTGTAATAAGTCCTGTCCATTTCTTGATGTTGTCATTCCAGGTTCTTATTTTGCCCTCCTCTTCTTCGACTACCCCCTTATGTTCCTTGAAGTACAGTTTTTAAAATCGTATCATGTCTCACCATGTGCCCGCACCATGCTAGCTTGCGACGTTTAACCACTGACAAGAGATGCTTCTCATAATCCGCAAATGTGTATATTATGTCTCTGACATATTTGTTAGTTTTGTATTCTGAAAAAATAATTTGTAAAATGCATCTGTTACATTTACATTCGCTAGGCTAAATGTTCCTTTCCGTTTAATTGGTTTAAGCGAGGAAGAGATGTGCAACGTTGACGACCTAATTATTCCACATGTGACCATCTATGTACGTTGTACCACACCTTGACATCACACAAGCGATACACACCCAGTGACACACAATGCCACCATACGGATGAGGATCACCAGTGGAGAGGTCCCAAAAACCCCGTTCAGCCGTTAAGCAATATTTATGGCCCGGCCATATTTAGAGCCCCCGGCAAAAGCCAGGGTGGGGCTTCAAATAAAGAAAAATTGAATCCCACATGAGGACGACTAGTTAATTATCCGGTGTCCATCAGGATCCAGTGGCAGAACAGGTTGATATAAACTCTGGTGCAGTGGATGACAAGGGTGTGTTCTGCGTGCTTCGTCATCCTCTTTAAGCTCCACAGCGCGTTGCTGGTTGTCTCGTCCTAAAACCAAATATACCGTGTTTCCGTAAAGTCATGGTGCACTGCAGACGTCAAAGGATGTCAAAGGACGTCAAAAGTGCATCATGACTTTACGGACATACGGTATATGCGTCGACTAGGCACTTAAACAAGGGACCCATAAGCCCACGGGCCTCTTGTTAATCTGTGGCTCTGAGACTTGTGAATGATTCTCGTAATGGTCCTAGTGCAAAAGGGATTCATAATGCTTTTAAGCTGGCTCTCAGGGTCGGCTGTCCATACCACTGTCAAAATCAACGCAAAGCTCTCTGCTGGCTTATCGCCTGCAGCTGGAATTCACCAGTCTATTACCTAGACATCTACATGGCTGCTTCGATGTACTAAGATAAGTGATATTGTGTGTTTGTGTAGTATTGTCTAATTTGTGTGTTTTCTGATGAAGGCTCCATAGCCGCAACCTTCACGTTTTGTTTGCGTTTGTTATATCGTGAAGCTCGCCGATATACTATTCGTTCTGGTTTACATTTTACATCTTTCCATGGAATCCACCCTTGGTAGTTTGGAAGCGTATTCGCAACCCCCAAGTCAGATACACCAACCATGCCTCCTCTACACAACCTGTGATCTCTAACAGTGTGTATCCATTCATGTGCTGACAACCTCTAAGCCATAGACAAGGTCTTCAGAAGCTTCTCATATTCTCTTTCTCTATCTCTCCTTCTGCAAATCTTTCCGGTAGTCACAACACGTCTTTCAACTCTTTCTGGTATATGTGACAAGTGATCTCTTTGAGTTGAGTTGATTCAAGAACCTACATTACAGCACTCGGGGCATTCCTATAAGAGCTCCGCCCCCATCTTCAGCAGCCAGCGAAGAGTTCTGATACTAATGGTGACAGAATCATTCTGATTAAACTTCCGTCTTGTCCTTCCTCTGCGCCTAGAGCATCTGCTAGAACATCTCGTCAATCCCCCCCCCCCCCCCCCCCTCATTTTGTGCATCAATCTCACCAGACTGTGGGAATTCATCTGCTAGAATATTTTTATAGTAATGTAGCATGTTCTTTGACCTTCGTTATCAGTTTATATTGAGTATAACTGTTCATTTGCTACCGTGACTCCTCTGAGCCAAAGGATTTAATGCTCTGGCAGATGTTAAGTTCTGACAGTCTTACAGTACATGGATCTCCAGTCTGTGACACAATCCACACACATTATCTATTAATTTATCAGTCTTATATTCTATGTATATGTGATTGTTACGTTGATTATATCTTTTCTAAGATGCAGAACAATTATTTGCCCACGTCTGATTGTAAATTTGTAGTTGTCAAATGATAGTTTTAGTCTCATTCTGATTGATTTGATACTTCGTTTTCTTTGGTAGTATGCAACTTGTCCACCTCACTGTTTATTTGTTGCACTTTATTTTGAAATATTACCCTAAAGAGTCCAGGTTATGTTCCAGGGGGAGAATAAATTTGAAATTTGGTGATAAGGTTTAATATTAGGCCAGTAGTCTATTTCAATCATTATTTTTTTTTTAATGTGACCTTCATCAATTTTACTCACATGTTCCACCCGTGACCCATTGTGCCATCCTGGTAACAGACCCATTACATTTTGCGTTTTATTTTACTCCAAATGGATGGATGGATACACGAGCGGACAAATAGACGGATATAGAAAGGTGGTAAAGATACAGATATTGATAGGAGGAAAGATAGACGAACAGACACACACACACACACACACACACACACACACACACACACACACATATATATATATATATATATATATATATATATATATATATATATATATATATAAATCAATGTTTGCGTGTTTGTTTGTCCCCTATAGACTCTGAAACTACTGAACCGATTTAGCTGAAATTTTCAGGATATGTTTGTTTTGATACCTGATGTTGAACCATCATGGTTTGAAATTCAACCTGTCATTGTTAGAGATAGTTTACGACAATTTATGCCATAATATTCTAAACTAATATTTATAATTTTAGTGATTTCTAATTATAGTTTGTAATTGCGCATGCCCGTAGTCAGCACGCAAGCTTCCACCATTCGCCGGCGAGTTACGTGCAACCAACGCCTTCTCTAATACATAGAGTAGGTCGTGGTACAGCAAACAAGACTATCTCTATATTTGCCACAATAACCATATTTTTCTATTTTTTTTTCAAACAACCTTCGATGGGGGGGGGGGGGGGGGGGGGGGAATTAAGGACTATCTCGACGTCGGCGCAGACATTGACTCTCGACATTAACATTCATTAACGACATTAACTTGTTAGACACGTGCGATTTCTATTGTTGTGCCGTTTCATTAATATATCTGGAGTATCTGTCTACGAGAAAACAATTGCCTGCGGTTTTGAGTTGTGTTATAATCGGGACACAGTAGTAGGGACACACATCTCCAATAGTTTAGTTCTCTTTTCGGTGCTCCGATTAAGTGGCTGCTTGGTCGAATGGTTAGAACACTGGGTTCCCGTGCAGGAGACCAGGGTTCAAATCTGCCGTAGGTAATTTTTTTTTGCCCCGGACTAAAATAATATCCTCATCTGCTCTGTCGTGGTGAGGGCACTAGCAATGTTGCCCTTAATACTAAAAAAAAAAAAAAAAAAAAAAAAGACAATTAAATGGGTAAACCATTTGATAATTAAAATTGACCATTTCGCATTGACCATTGCATTTTATAACTTTCCGATTGCATGGTTACGCTGAAATTTCATAGCTTTCCATTTATTTTCATTTAGATTTAGTTATTTCATCTGCGTTGGAATTTTAAGCTGTGCTGTTTACCATAACGTTTATTTACTAACTATGTTTTTTTTGTTTTTTTGTTTCCTGTGTTCATTTGCTTTTCAAGTGTTTTTTTTTTTCCTCCTAACTACTTCAATGAGGGAAAGAGATGTCGATGAATTTAGGGTCGGGGGGGGGGGGGGGGGGCTTAAACTATTAACTGAGAGAGCTTCAAGTCACAGTAACTGCTTTACCCACTTAAAGTAGCAGCAGCAGTAATAGTTGTGGTTGGGCTGTTACACCATAGTGCTCTCATGTGAAGACCGCAGGTAAGGTTATGGCGTTCTTCTGTAGGCAAGTGAAATTATACATCTAACCTGACCAGTCTGTGGCGACAGCACTAGCCATGCGGAACCAAATCTTCTGGCTCACGACTCTCTGTCTACTCCGATGGTAACACAGTTAGCAGTGACATAATTTTAGCATTGTGGTGGTGGTCGTGGTAGTAGTTGTACTGGTACTTGAATGATGATGTGATAAATATTACACTAGCCCCATTCACTACCTATTACAATTCCTGCTCCACATTTTAGTCCGGATGGACAGGGATGTCAATGTCAGTTACAGCAACAAAAAATATCGCCAGGTAATGATTTTCAAATCCTTCGGAGAGGGAGAGAGCAGTAGTCGGTGGAAGAGGGGAGGGGAGGGGGGTAATGACTTAAATTTAAGAGAACTTAAAGAGGTTTACACGTGATTTTTAAGTTCTCATTACCTAATTTGTTTATATTTTACTAACGCTACCTCCGCTTTTCTATTTTTTACGACTTACTTTGTTATTCACAATTACAGTTGTAGCTTTATTTCCGTCCCCTATAAAAATACAAACAGCTTTAGCATGTGATAACCAAATAACAATTTTTGTTACTGTGCTAATAACACCATTTAAACGACCAATAATATAAAGACACAATTATAAGGTGCGTGTTCTAAAGTTGGAAAACTAGACTATCTCTATATCTGTGTAGAAAATGATTGCGACATTAACTATATATAGACACATGCGATTTCCATTGTCTTTCTTTTCCAAAAACCTTTGATGAGGGAGAGAGCAGTAGGTGGATTTAGTTGTGGTGGTTTTGGGGGTGGGCGGGGATCAAAGACTATCTCTATATCTGAGCAGACAATCATTGTATTAGACACGTGCGATTTCTATTTTCTTTCATTTTCATTTAGCCAAACTATGCCACAGCAACGCGTGGCCAGGTACAGCTAGTGTATATGTATATATATATATATATATATATATATATATATATATATATATATATATATATATATATATATATATATATATAAGACAGACGGATTGGAAACATACCATCTATCACTGTACAGATAATCAGTGGCAGTATCATTGCTTGAAGTATTCTCATGTACAGCTCTCCTGGCATACCTGGGAATAAATGCATTACACTCGTACTATATTACATAATGGTAATTATTTTCTGGCATTGCAAGAAACCACGTGGACATGCTAAGTGCAGTTGATCTACACACACTCACACACACACACACACACACACACACACATATATATATATATATATATATATATATATATATATATATATATATATATATATATATATATATATATATATAAATATATATATATCAGTGTGTCCCCTCTGGGATGGTAGCTATAAAGTAAAGTAAAGTAAAGATCCCTTTTCACGCCTTTCGGCGCATCGGGCATGTGGACAGAGCGTCCCATATTTTACAGACCATCAGCACCCTGTGGGTAATGTGGTCAGCATTACGCCGGCTGTCTTTACTTTCCCAGGACAGCCCATCCTGGTACCCATTTTAGGCTGGGTCGACCTGCGACGTCCCATACCAGGACAAAAATCCACGCAGCCTGCAGTGGATTTCATTCGCGGTATGCTGGCTTACGAGTCGGACTCGCAACGCCTTAGCCACGGACGCCGCGGGATGGTAGCTATAGCTTCTTGAAATTTAAAATATCTTTGTCTAGACAGCCAACCAACAAGGTCGATCGCATATAACTGGTTCAACCTTCAAAATTTATAATCAGGGTACCAGCCAGGGGTGCCCTGTAGTTCAACGCGGGTAATGACGTCTCGTCTTAGGCGTTGCAAACGCGCTTTGTAATGCCGGGGTCCCGGGTTCAATCCCAACTGCTGACGGTTCGTCCTGCGTTAGATTCGACAGTAGTACCAAGAGCTGACCGTTCAGTCATGACCGTCTCCAGCTGGAGCCGGTCATGGTTCAGTAAAGCAATAGCAAAGTAATAAACGTAAAATGACCCACCACTCGTAGTGTACAACCAGTTAGACGGTAACAGCGAATGAGGTGACTGAGTGCAGTTAGAATCTTTACAGACCCAATAAACACCTGATGGCACCAGAAAAGTGGCTAATTAAACACACACACACACAATCTTTACCATAGGATTTTATTTTAGATGCATATGGAAACCCTAGAAATGTTCTTTGAATAGGTTAGTTGCATATCCTTTACAGGACGTTGCAGAACCAACCCCAACAGCCTCTGGCTGTTGTGTGGTTTTTCTAGGAAAATTTACGTCTAGTAGTTTGCCATTGCCTTTGGACCGTCGGCTTCTTCGATACCGCTGTCGAAATCAACGCATGGCCCGCAGCTGGGATCGAGTTCTTAGAATAACAAGAATTTAAAAAAAAATGTCGCCATCCTCCATGACCTAAACTGACTGGTAAACAGCATCCCCTTCGGAAAGCTGTGGTATTTTGAACATGTCAAGGCACCACTGTGATCTGGAAGGAACGGTGATGGAGGATCTAGTTGTCCAGAACATTAGACAGAGGCTGACCTCCACGAAGATGGATATAGAACATTGAAGATTAGTTAGCTATGAAAGCACACAGGGTTGGATAATTGGCTTGAGAAACATACTTTCAAGCGTGCCGTGAATATTGAATGTTGAATCGACATCACCTCACTAGCAACACCTTCATAAGCGCCCCGTTCACATCTTCAGCAGCAAACGAAGAGTTAAAATTCCGATGGTACCACTAACCGTCTTATTGTGTATCTGTCTTTCCTTTTCCCTGAGTGTCGAGCGTCGGCCAGATCCCCTTGTAACTCTTCGCAGTGCCATTCTCTTCAGACCATAATGATCTATCTGTGCCTCGCACTGTTCACTTACACTCAAAGAGCCCTCACAACATCCAGCTTGTCATACATCAGTTCACCACCAAGTGGTGCAGAATCAGCTAGTCTATCTTTCCTGCTCATTACCCAACACACCGTGCCCTAAAGAGAGCGACGTTATATAAAAGACACAGGGATAAATTATTGTGATAAGGATCCTCTATATATATATAAAAAAAAAAAATTGGAAGTGACACTTGAGTGTTATCAATTGAAAATACAAATTATTATATGAATAACAGTTATTTCATAGGAATAAGCAATATCTAACCGATCCACAGCAAAGTATCAGTGCCCGGGCGGGCTATCCTGACAGTCAGGCCAAGAATGAGCCCTGTTATAATCCCAGCAAACGTCAGCAGCAGGAACAGATTTGTCTTCAACCATCGCAGGCACTTGTGTTGTCTCCCTGGATTTGATGATATTTCGTTAGTCGTTAGTCGAGGTAACAATTTCACAGAAGGCCATTCGCTCTGTGATAGCTTTATTCCAGTACCCGTGGAACTATTTACACATTTCCTTTAATGTACAATAAAAAAAACAAAACAAAAATGACAAATGTTCTAGCTCCAGCATAATTTGCACACGCAAAGTTAAAATGCATAAGGCAGCTGTTAGATATGCCAACACTATGGGTACCACGCCAGAACTGCTGCTCACTGTTCTCCAAAACGGTCGATTCACAAGAACCGAATTGCACCCACCAATGCCTTTCTGATCGTGTTCGCCCATTATTCATTTTAGCGCAGTCAACAACACGCCGCAAGCACCACTCCCCTGCCAAACCCCCCCCCCACCACAGCCTGCACCCCCCTCCCCCAATCACATAAAATCCACAGCACACAGTGCCGCATCTAGCACTCATTTCATTTGCTGAGAGACAGAGAGAGACAGACAGACAGACAGACAGACAGACAGACAGACAGAGAGACAGACAGACAGACAGACAGACAGACAGACAGACAGACAGACAGGCAGGCAGGAGGCAGACAGGACAGGACAGGCAGACAGACAGACAGACAGACAGACAGACAGACAGACAGACAGACAGACAGACAGACAGACAGACAGACAGACAGACAGACAGACAGACAGACAGACAGACAGAGAGGGGAGAGAGAAGATCGAGAAATCTTGTGTAGAGAAAGTTAAACTTTTTTCTTTTGCGAACCATTTTATGTCTTCTAAACCAAAATCACTTAAGCATAGCTCATTTTACTCAGTGCCGTGAACATCGAAGCCCTTCAGCCTCGGTGGCAAGTGCACAGTTAATCCGGAGAGTAGGCTGTTTCTATGTAATCCCCCGGCTCGAAGCCGAGACCGGACAAGCATTAGAATTGTCACCTGACGTCCAAAGTTTTGTCAACTACGCCATAGCGCTGGGTTAAACCTTAATGTCATTGATTTTTTGTTGTTCTGACCATGCGTTTGGCTAACTTCCTCGTTTCCACCATTTACCTCAGCGAGGTGTTGGCTGGAGATGTAAGGATCGTTTGTGTCCTTTTTTTTCAATTCATTGTACAAGTTGGTGTTCATTTCTGTTTTATTGCTCCTGGTGATATCGCTCCATCTCTTGCATGGCCTATACTGCTCTGTGTTCATTGTATTTTTTCAGCAAGGCTCTCTGTAGCAGTTGGTACCAGGGCATTTTTTGTCAGGTGACCAAACCATCTCATTTGTTGTTCTTTAATGAATTCTACGACTAGTTTCAGTCTTAGTCTTCTTCTGATTTCTTTATTCTGAAGATTATCTCTTCTTGTCACACCGTCGGCAGCTCTCCTAAGACATCTTATTTCTGTTCTTACGATCTTCCGCTTACTAGTTGTAGTAAGGGTCCACGTTTTGGCACAGGCAGCACAATGTCCGCTGAAAACTATTTTTTTATGAGATTTGCTTTTGTTGACAGAGATATCTTTTTATGCGCCAGAAAAGATCGTTTAGCTTGCGAATCCTCAAAATCATCGCTGGAGTTTTAGAGTTTG
>CAJHNH020002974.1:42500-60000 GCA_905116865.2 Candidula unifasciata
CCACACCAGCCTTATTGGACTGATTTTGATTTCAGTATGAATCGCCGTGTAGGTTCCGTGGCCCTGTTATAGGGAAAACAAGAATAGACCTACTGCCTAGCCAAAATCATTTCGTAAGAGTCGACTAACTGGGAGCTTCCTCCAAAATCAGAGTGCATCTGCCTGAGAGACCAGAACTATCAGTCTGCATACAAGTGAGTCAGATCTGTAAAACGGATGCACACGCAACACTTGGGTTCTGAAACAAGAATGCAGTCAGAAGTGGATGAACAACCAGAACTTTCCGTCAGAGTTTACAACTGATGAAGGCGAAGATGAAGAAAAAAATTTCAATAGGCAATTTTTCGTTAACTAGTTTTGCCAAGTCTCACCGAACGGTTGAGTCACGATACCACTGTAGAAACAAACGCAAGGTTGCCGGTTTCCAAATCGCCCACAGCTGGAAACGAACCAAGCAGCTGGGATTCACGAAACCACACACGCCGATAAACGATCATTTTCTTCAAGTTTACCTCGAGAGATATGAATCTACAAGTGTTGCTCTAAATATGCGGTAAGTAAAAGTGATAAGCTGGCTCGGAAGGAATTGGATTCGCAACCTTATGTTGTTTGATATCTTAGAAAAAAATGACGTGTGTTCGAGTAACGAAATAATTACCACATTCATGCCTAATGCACCTACTGGGTGCCTCTGTGTGAGTTCTATAGCCCCAGTGGGGGTTAAAAAAAAGGGGGGGGGGGAGGAGAGGGAGAGGCCCACTCCTTTCTTGTCAAGCATGTCGTTAAAGTGAATAATTAGGGATTTTTCCCCGCAAAGTGGAATAGCATTTGCATGAGAGACGAGAAACAAGCAGTCTGCATACTTATAAGCATATCTGTAATATCAGGTGTGCATCCAAAATTCTCATTCTGGAACGCCGCCAAAATCCAGAAATGGACGTAGAGCCAGGGCTATCAGAGCCGATTAACGCTAAGAAAAGAAAAATACTCACTTTATCTCTTTTCAGTACTAAACAACTTTTTAAAAAAAAATGCTTGGCCATTCATAAGGTAATGAGACGTTCTTGCCGTCTTCTATCACAGACCGATGTAACATTAACCCTTTGCGACTGTTCAACCGATGATGCCCTATATTTTTTTGTGCTGAACTTCCTCAGACCTTAGCGATTATTGCTTTGGAGCTCAACTCTGTTGGGTATACGAAAGTGAAGAAACAACACTAGGTTAGTTGCGTATCCTTTACAGGACGTTGCAGAGTCAACCCCAGCAGCCCCTGGCTGTTGTGTGGTTTCTCAAGGCAAATTTACGTCCAGTTGTTTGTCATTGCTTTCTGGACTGTCGGCCCCCTGATACCACTGTCGAATCCAACGCAAGGTGCATGGCCCCCACCTGGGATCGAATCCGGCACCCGGCATTACGAAGCGTTAGCCACAGAGCCGACAAAGAAACAACAGCTTAGTATACAAGAGTTAGGCTCTGAAATTTCTAAAAGTAAACTAACATACCATTTATACCCCTTTAATGCAGCTTGCAAATAGTACTATGAATAAATGAGTGAATAATATCAATAAACTCAGACAATCAATTTCTACTGATGCACAGACACTCGACACAATGTAAGAACCACTGTAACACTTGGAACTGGCAAAAGGAAACAATGAGGGCAAAAGCCAGACAGATAATTAAAAAAAAAAACAGAGAAAAATACAAAGATTGTTTACATCTATACAATCAGATGGTGTGTGTGTGTGTGTGTGTGTGTGTGTTTATGTATACATGTGTGTGTGTGCGTTTATACATACACACACACACACATATATATATATATATATATATATATATATATATATATATATATATATATATATATATATATATGAAAACCTGTTTCTCGAACTTAATGCTTTTTTTTTATTTTAAATTACTGAGAAACCGAGTTGTTGAACAGACTGAAACCATTTTCACCGTAAGAATTAATGTGAATTGTATTAGTTATTCACTCAACTTCTGTTGACTGCACATGTGATTTAGCCTTCATACCAATATTCCATACATAAAACTGTACAGAAAAAAACTGTACACAGGGCATATAAGCTGTCTTATCACGCACAAGAGTGAGCACACTAAATAGATACATTATGGATGAAACATAATCTTTTTTTTTTAATCTGCGTCCAAGATCATTGTAATTGATGTTAAAAATAATGTTATAAATAACTACTAATGACTGACTGACTGACTTTCTACCCCACCAGGACATCAAACAAGCGATAAACACCCGATGACACAAAGTGCCACCATGTGGATGAGGATCGCCGTGGAGAGGTCTCAGAAACCGCGTTCAGACAATTGGCCATATTTATGGCCTGACTATATTTCGGCCCCTGGCAAAAGCCAGGGTGGGGCTTCAAATAACAAAAAAATTGGTCCTAAAAAGGACGAAACACCTTTCATATAGACAAAAATAACCACTAATGATGACGGTTTTTTTTTCGTCCTTCTGAATGTATTGCAGTTTTTTTTAATGGTAAACTCATTCCCATATTCCCGTGTTAACACAGTATGCTATACATTTCTCCAGCTTCAGACTGAAACAATAATCCCTAAGTTGATTACGTAATCATTTTTGTATGTCATGTTATGAGAGGAAAGAAACTGGAACATATTGTGGCCACGCCTAGAGACCGCTTATCACAAATATCAGACGAAGCCAGTCATAATTTTTGGCCATTGTATGAGAGGGAAGAAACTGGAACAAGTGACGACTGAAAGGATCTGTGAAGAGAAAACGAACGAGCTTTATTTTCAAAGGGTTAGGAATTTGACGCTCAGGCCTGTCTATCATTGTTCCCTTTTAGTCTCCCTCCTTTCATACATCATTTCATTCATAGATTAAGTAATAGCAAACATTATCAATAGCACCAAAATGTTCAATACAAACACTGGAAATGTGCACATTTCTTCTTACAGTAAACCATTTGCACTATTTTTCCTAGTCAGCGCAAAAAGATTCTTGACTACATTTTGACATGGCATAGAGGGTTGTTAACAAACGAACAGGCAGCTTCAGATTGCAGATTGTGGAGAGGCATGATTGCCCACTCCAATCGACAGGGCACTTGATAATGATGAAGTTACTTACAGTAGTTGTACAGCGTGTTTTTCAGTAATGCTTAAACAGTAGAGGATGTTGAAGTGATTTCTTCAGAATTCCCTATATGGTAATTGCGTGTCAGTGATTGTATAAAACAGCTGAGGATGTTGAAGTTATTTCTCCAAAATTCTCTACATGATAACTGATTGTCAGTGATCGTATAAAACGAGGGAGGATGTTGAAGTGATTTCTTCAGAATTTTCTACATGATAACTGTTTGCCAGTGATCGTAAAAAACACGTTCGAAAATGCTTTTTTTTTTCTTTGGCTAGTTTTTCAGAACCATCACCTACTTTCCCATGTGTAAACGAGATAAGCTACCCCATTCAGTACCCCACTGGCCATTCAGTATAATATCATTATTATTTATTACTTAACTAATCTTAGGACTTTTGAGCCGCATTTTTTGGCTTTGATGAGACTAAATTCTTTCATTTATTTATTTTTTGCTTGTCTGCAAGGAACATCGCTGGGCATTTCAAGTGTTTTCTGCTGGTACAGGACCCTAACAACAGTTAGGTGACTAGTTTGTCGATATCTTAGAATTTGAGAGTTAACTTATTACCATCAACGTTTTCTGGCGTAACTTACTAACAAGGGGACACAACCATAACTGAGCAATGGAGATAACAAATCAAGGAGTTATTTAACCTGGATTTTCGTCTTTATTGAACATGTGGAGAGAGAGATACGTGGCGAAATAAGTAGTCATTTGTTAGCTGACTCTTTAGTTCTAGTCCATGTGAAGACAGATTCTTATAAAATGATAGCGAATCCAAGGTCGGATAAGCCTGAAACGGATACTAAGTTAGGTTTCTCTGTAGTCATCTCCTTGTGGGGTGCAATTTTACGTTATTTTGAAGCCCCACCCTGGCTCTTGCCGCTCTTGCCAGGGGCCGCAATAAAGCCAAGCCATAAATATGGTCTAATGGCTGAACGCGGTTTCCGAGACTTCTCCACGGGTAATCCTCATCCACATAGTGGCACTTTGTGTCATCATGTGTTTATCGCTTGTGTGATGTCCTAGTGAGGAAAAATGTACTACTACTGCTACTATTACCACTACTACTACTACTATTACTACTACTGCTACTACTTCTATTACTACTAATACTACTACTACTACTACTACTATACTACTACTACTACTACTACTACTACTACTATACTACTACTACTAATACTACTACTTACTACTAATACCACTACTACTACCACTACTACTACTACTACTACTACTACTACTACTACTACTACTACTACTACTACTACTTCTAAAGTTAGCGTACGGCTGCCCTGATATAACTACTTTACACAGTAGAACAGTGTTTATTGGTTGTGCTCCTGGATGGGGGGACAATAACTCACCACCAATGCCCAGCGAAATCAGTGGATATTTCCTTCCAAGTGAGTCTTCATATCAAGACATTTCTTGGCCATCGAATTAGATAAACTTTTATGTTATGCAGTTTGTCATTGCTTTTTTGACTAAGCGGTTGACGCTTTATAACACAGTCGGAATCAAAGCAAAGCCGCCGTACCGCTGCGAAATCGCTGGCGTTTGACTACAAATTAAAATAGTTTGGAAAATCATCATAATCATCATCAATTTGAATTAGCCAAGTTCAACTGCTTTACAAGGAGGTAGCCTCTCCTTGATAGTATCAGTTATAATTATGGCTCTTTTTCGTGCTGTTATTTCATTGTGCGTTTCTTAGTGTTAGTGGTTCTAGCTATCCCACGTCTGTCGAGCCAGGTTTTTTGCATGTTGTTTGTAGGTCAGTCATCTTAGTGCGGATTGGTTAATTTGGTGCTCAGTACGTTGGGGGATTAAAGGGACTATGCCAGTGGTTGCTGCCCTCTGCTCCATTCTCATAATGTGTCAGCTTTTGTGGTCGTTCTGTTGAAATCAGTCATGTGGTTTGTTCTATCATGTGATATGTCGGTGGTTTCCACTACGGCAGTGTTTTCTTAGTCGCAGCGCCTTTTTTTTTTTTTTTTCAATTAACATTTTTACACGGCGCACTAATTTAGGTAAAAGTATGACTGTTCGTAAATAAAGCTTGTGTATCTTCGAATATTTCGCGGCGCCCCTGTGAAGATGTCACGGCTCCCAGGGGAGCTTCAGCGCACAGTTTGGGAATCACTACACTTTAGCATAATCAAGAACTCAGCTGTTGTCTTGATCTCGCTCTGGCATTCGCAGTGTTCTCTGTATACTGCTGGGAAGTTGCACTTATAACTCTAAGCAACAGATGTCAACATCAGTTGGGATTTGATAAAGTAAACTATGCCATCAGTATTTTAATGACACAAATCGAAGTGTATTAGCAACAACAACATTTAAAAAAAAAACGAAACAATTTTCAAACAAAATATTTTTATTTGATTTATTGACAGTTTTAAAACGAACATTACAACTGGTTGGGTGTGTGTGTTTGGGGCGGGGGTGGGGGCGCATGCGAGTTTTTTTTAAACTTGTTATGCTCTCCAGGACTATATTCTGAAGTTGGAATACGTTTTGATGTGCCAATTAGCTCTACATTAAAAAAAAAAAATCAGTCACATAATTTAGCTTATTCTTCTTACAGTCTGCTGTGTGACCTCTGTAAGCATTTCTATGCCTAGCTTTTTGTGTCGTGTACTTCAAGAATTCCAGACACAGATGATTCTCCAAGCCATGATGCCATACTTTCCAACAGTTTATTTCTTGCTCTCTGTATCTACCTTTCTTCCTTCCATGCCTCTCTTCCTATCAGATATGACGACTGTTTAAATATAATAGAGTGCATAAAAACTCCAGAACATATTAAATATCCCTAAACCTAGGATGGACTATACCAAACAGATTTAGCGTACTTCACAGCTCAACTTTGGTAACATCTTGCACAACAAGCTAAAATTACCACTAGGCTCCATTCATACACTCGCAAGCTGTTCGAGTATAATTTGATCATTTAAAGACAAAAGTATTTTAGAAATAACGTTAATTTCCCCATAAGGTTAGTTGCATATTCTTTACAGGACGTTGCAGTCCCTGGCTGTTGTGTGGTTTCTTTAGGCAAATTTAGGTCCAGTAGTTTGCCATTCATTTCTGGACGGTAGACGCCCTGATACCACTGTTGAAACCAACGCAAGGCGCATGGCCCGCAGCTGGGATCGAACCCGGCACTCCGGCATTACGAAGCGTTCGCATCGACTTAGCCAAAGAGCCGACTTTTATTTCCCATACATTCATTAAATTACAATGTTTTATGGTGGTTAGAAATGTAAGTGTATATCTAGCACTAATTTCATTGCTCATATTTATTATTTTACTGCTACTGATAATGTTTTGACCTTGGCTCCCAATGCCGACCCAGCCTTGAGTGGGTATCGGGTGCAGTCCCGGGAAGTAAAGATGACCGGCGTGATGGTGACCACATGACCCATCTTGTGCTGATTGGTCTATAAAATATAGGTCTAGCCCTATATGCCCTATACGCATAAGGGCGTGGAAAAGGGCCTTTACTTATCACTTTTTTATTGATAATGTTCAGTGTTACTTGTTAACAGATGTATGAATGAACTGATTATGGAAAGAGGAATAATGGAAGGGCAGAATATTATACGGCCCTGCGTGTCCAATTCTTTACCCTTTAAAAAAAAAGTCCGTTCGCTAGTTCATTTCATTTGCTTCTGTCTATGTCTGACCTTTGACCCCCCCCCATTTTCCTCTACCCCCCCCCCCACCTTCTCTCTCTCTCCATCTTTCCGTCTATCACTATGTACTCCAGCTGTCTCTGCCCACGATTGTACCAAAGAATCAGATCCTCTGCTGCTAGTATCGTTTCTCTTGTCAAGGCAATTGATTATTTACACAGAATGCACGATAAGATCAGTTAGATTAACATTGTATTATATTGATCGTTAGTTTCAGTATTACAGGACCCGGATGTAGTATCCACGCTGCGTCGAGAGTAAGCCACGCCTAACGTCTCTGCCCATCGACTGTGACTGCGGCACCTCCATACGATAACAGCAATGATAACAGTTAGCGTGATCGCCCCAGCCACTAAGCCGGCCACAATCTCGATCCTCAAACTGTGAGCTTCAGGGTCAGAACTTGGTGCTAATCAAGAACAAAAAAAAAAAACCATTAAATGTTATTAAATGTTCCAATGTAGTAGTAGTGATGGCAACTAGTGGGGTAGGCAAAGCGGAACTGAGGCTTTTCTTTCTTTTTTATATGCATGTGCACAACAACCCAACAGTCTGCTTAACCAAAACATATTTTTCTGGGCTACTGGCGCCATTTTTATGTGTGTGTGTGTGTGTGTGTGTGTGTCTGCTCTCTCTCTCTCTCTCTCTCTCTTTCTCTTCTCTCTCCCCCCCCCCTATCTTTCCGCCCCCATGTTTTAATATTAAGCACTTTGTAGTGAGCACCTGTCTCCCCCACCACCCATTCACTTTTTTTCCTTCCTCCTTTTTTAAACAACATTCTGTGATGAGCAACGGTACAATTTTTTCTTCCTAGACGAGCAGTTGTGCGCATGCGCACATGTCAGAGATAATAAGGCGTAGTTCCACAATGCAATATACTCAAAACCATGACAAGTTTAGAGATGGTAAGATGGAGTTGTAGACTTGCAAAAGGGGCGTCTTTCTTAACGTGGAGGATAAGACCTTTTGGCAAAATGCTCAACTTGGAAGTTATTTTTCTCTTCCGATATCGCTTTGCTAAGCAGTTTCCACATATGGACGGCAGTCTACGGTTTCGCTGCATGAGCTACTAAGTTTAGTGCTTGGTGCCGCGCTGTGAGATGTATTTTTTTTAAAATTTTTTTTTAAATTCTGGAATGCATTACATTTGTGCAACAGTTGTGTCGTGGTATTCATTATATCCTCAGCCAGTTTACGTATCAGTTGGTGAAACACCTTATGTAATAATTCTACCTGTGTATAGTCAACTTATCGTGCCCGTCTACTTCCATCAACTGCATTTCTGGTGGCGACTGTTGGCTTTGGCACCTTGAGCAACTGAAACTGGCATTTACTGGGTGCGCATATTTTTGGATTGCTCCAGGTCTAGTTGTTTGTTCACCATTTAAAAAAAAAAAAAAGGAGCAATGAGGATATTTCATTTGATTTGCACTGGCACAGAAACAGAGCAAGCATGGGTGAACCAATTGCAGTGAAGTTGAAACCTAAGACTGAGACCAAGGCACAAGAGTCGAGTGTTGAGCTGAGATCTAAAAACATAGTATTAATATTACCATAAGTGCTCCGACTTCATCTTCAACAGCCAACGAAAGGTCGTCGGGAGATCCCCATAAGCCCTTTGTCCTTATCTTCACTAGCCATCGAAGAGTCTTTGGGACATTACCATAAGCGCTTTGTCCTTATCTAAAGTAGCCAGCGAAGAATGCTACAGTAGCCAACGAAGAATCTTTGGGACATTACCATAAGCGCCCTGTCCTCATCTTCAGAATCCAAAGAGGTGTCGTCGGGATATCACCATAAATCCTGTGTCTTCGTCTTCAGTAGCCAACGAAAAGTCTTCGTGGCATGACCATAAGCGCTTTGTTCTTATCTTCGGCAGCCGATAAAGATTTGAAATTTCCATAGTACCAGTAGCTGTTTGATTAAATGTCCCCCCCCCCCTTTTCCCCCAGATCACTTCTAGCTGTACCATTCACTCTACACCAGCAGTTCTCAACTTGTTGGTCGAAACCTTTTTTTTTTTTTTTTTTGTTGCTTTGTTTTTGGATTGAACTGAAAAATGATTCACAAGGGTCGCTTACACATACTCATTAAAGTTATGAAGGAAACTAATTGTTTAGGGATCGCCACAACATGGGGGAACTGTATTAATGGGTCGCGCTATTAGGAAGGTTGAGAGCCACTGGTCTAGACCATAATGATTTACTTGTGCCTCACTATTCTTCACTTGCTTTTCAAGGACCTTGACCACATAAAGCTTGCAGGTATCAAGTCGCCACCCTTTGATTCAGAACCTACCCATCTCTCTGACCATTCATTTCCTTACACTCCTACATCCACTGAAGAAAATAATCCGATAACGATAACAACCCGGGGCCTCTAAACCGATGCTCGCCACTGTGTGCGGGGTGTCAACCCGATGACGGGGTGCAAAACATACGGTGCCCTGGTAACCTAATGCCGAGACGCTTGTCCGCTCGCCCGAAGATATTAGATTCGACATCGTATCAAATGCGTTGGCTCCCAGGCCCATCCAGCTTCAAATGTGTAACGGGAAGCAAAAGTAGGCAAGGTGATATTTACTTCGTCTGCCAGCGAGTGTGGATAGGTCCATAATCAGTATTGCTTAATATAACATACTTGAAGCGCTTTTGGGTTAAGAAACGGCCTTTATTTGTTTCTTAACAATACGAGTAATTCGCGTTGGTAGTCTTGTCTATGTCGGCTCTGGGGCTTAGTCGACGTGAACGCTTCGTAATGCCGTGATGCCGGATTCGATCCCAGCTGCGGGCCATCCGCCTTGCATTGGTTTCGACAGTGGTATCAATAGAGCTGACCGTCCAGAACGCAATGGCAAACTATTGGACGTAAATGTGATTAGAATAACCACACAACAGCAAGGGACTGTTGGGGTTGGTTCTGCAACGTCCTATAAAGGATACGCAACTAACTAAGTCATGTCTATTCACAAACTTCTGTATCAAGTACTTTCAGTCAACTCTGACACATATGATCCTCCATAACATGATGTCATAAACTGCACAGTATCTTTTCTCTCGGTCTCCCCCTGCCTCTCCTTCAATCCATCTTTCCTACTGTCACAATGTCCTCCAGTTTTCTCCTTCTCATCGCATGACCAAAGCATGTAGATGGTCTCTTTCTGATGTGGGCAATCGGTTCTCTTCGTGAGTCAGTTTCTTCCAAAGCATTTTCATTACTCTTTTTTCTATTATCCAGTCTATTCTCATGACGCATCTATACAACCATGACTTACATGGTACCATTTTTAGACTCTACCGGAAGTGACATCATTTTCAAGAGAAAATCCTACTCGATGAGGGTTTGAACCATAAACGTTGCTGCTGACAGGCGAGCATCTAGTCGCTACTTATACTTATTTCACTTATTCTAAGAGGTAAAACATTGAATATGAGAAGTTAAGTAACCACCCTTTCACGTCATTGCCGTCATTGTTTAACTTGCTGTAGTTCATTGGTTGACAAAACAGTTGGTTTATCGATTGATGAATCAATAAAGTGAAGAAAAAATCCCCCCCCCCCCCTCAGAAGTATTAGACATAGTATTGCAGTTATATTTTAAAGATCGATCGGCATTCAGTGGGTTGTCAGCATCATACCGGCAACGTTTACTTCCCCGGACTTCAATCTGGTACCCATTTAAGGCCGGGTCGACCCAGAAGCGAAAGTCATTTAGTTTTTAATGTCCGGCTTATTTTGGATTTGAGCCGACCACCTTCGGATCCGCAGGCTAGCAGAAGTGACCAGAAAGGAAACAATTCAAAATGAAGAAATTAGAATGACAACCAAAGGACAACATAGGAGATGGTTTGGCCAGAATATCTTGGTACCAAGTGCCAAACCTTCGGAAATGTAATGGCCACTGAGCAGGTGGAACGACCACACATAACATGGAACGACCACACTTAACATGGAACGACCACACATAACATGGAACGACCACACATAACATGGAACGACCACACACAACATGGAACGAGGGCATTAAAAACAGCCCTAAGAAAACAAAGACAAACACAACACACTGGGAAAAGTCCACATAATGTTATTACACCCTCCCCCCCCCAACCACCACCCCCCCCCGCCATCCTCCACCCTCCACACACACATACACACTTCGATGAGATAACTGAAAGAGAGATAATAAAAAAAGAAGATTAGCAACTATGCTAACACAAACAAGAATTGAGATCTCGTTGGTGAGTCTTACTTTCAAAGACAGGTGTGTACACAGGTCCCCAGTTGAGTGGGTTGTTGAGAGGGCTTTCAGCTCGACATTGATAGCTGCGCCCTGAAACACGGTTCAGCAAAAAAAAAAAAAAAAACAATTTAAAAAATTTTTTTTTTGGCTTTTATCAACAAATTATATTGGCCGATAAACCTTAGCTCTTATTTTCTTCTTCTTCTTCGCGTTCACCAGCTGTACACTCTGGTGGAGAGTTCTGGTTGCTCGTCCACTTCTGACCTGCAGTCCTGCTCCAGAACCTGAGTGTATCAGATGCATTCACAATAAGTTTATTTAAAGAATCTATAACTATATAGTGAACCTGATGAACTATTACATTCATTTTCTAGATGATTCTTTGGGTGGTTATAGTTCGGTAAAACTTATGAAAGAATAGCTACAATTCTGCCTGATGTACTGACCTTAAGATGATCTGAGCCATGAAAATGGCTTGGTTATATCAAGTTTAGCCTAATAAATATACTATTAAAGAACTATTTTTATGCACATAAGTCGGAATCATATTTTTATGCTGATACGGTGGAAAAGTTTAGAGCTTTTACAGAGATGGTGAAACTATGGGGGTGACTGCAGTCAAGCTAATACAATGAATTCCAGAGAAATATGACTAAAAAGCTCAACAAAATAGGAAAAATGAAAACGTGCACAAAACAACACAACGTAACGTTTCGACCGGGCGGCCTTTTTCAAACAGAAGTGGACTACACAAACGAGGAATGGAGAGTATGTAGATCTCTAAGGGGTGACGTGAGCGACGTTTAAAAAATGTGATGCGGAATAAATGAAATAAAATAAAATAAACGATGGCTAAAAAATATAGTCACAATACTGGGAATAAAAGAAATGCAAGTGTTAATGATACATAAATGATATTGATAAGAAATAGAATATGGTAATAATATGAAATAAAATAAAATAATTAACATTTAAAATGTAATAAGATTAGAACTATTTAGATGAAGGTATGTTGGATATTGATACCTCTTGGACTAAGAACGCCAAGGCTGTGGATAAGGCGATTTTCCAAAGCGAGGCGGGTAGTATGATCGCCAGAGCAAGATTTTAATGCTGTGACAGATATGTCATCTTTACTGCTGTGGTCAGGGCTATTAAAATGAAGAGGGATTGGTTTGAGTGTCTTCTTGTCGATATCAGAGAGGTGTTCCCGGAAACGATCAGCTAGCTTCCTGCCAGTCTCCCCAATGTATGCCATGCTGCATCGTTTGCAGATAATTGCATAAATTACGTTGCGGGATTCGCAAGAAAAAGGTTCCCTAATTTGAAAAGAACCATTAGGGAAACTGACCGAAGAAGTCTGGACAACGAGAGTCTGGACTCTCTTTTACAGAGAGTGCCTTTCCCAAGTGCTTTTGACATTGTCAAGAACTATTTAATAAATGTATTCTGCTTCTTCTTCTTTTTCGTGTTCACCAGCTGTAAACTCTACCGGAAATTTCTAGTTGTTCATCCACTTCTAACTGCAGTCCTGGTCCAGAACTTGAGTTTTGCTTGTGCATCTGTTTTACATATCTGACTCATTTGTATGCAGAATGCTGCTTCCTTGCCTCTCAGACAGACGCACTCTGACTATGAAGGAATCTTCCAATCAGTCGACTCTTACGACATGCTTTTCGGTAGGCAGTGGGTCTATTATTGTTGCCCTACAACAGGGGCCATGGAACCCACACGCGGTAAATGTAGAAAGACACTAGTTTGAAGTATATAAATGGAAATTAACTTGTAGGTGTTTTCAATTTGATGAGAAAAGGGGGGGGGGGGGACGCAGTTACTAAACCTAATGATCTGTACGTGTACTCTAGGTGGATTTGGGGTGGGGAAGGGGTGGGGGAGGCTAACCTACAGTCCCACTGTTGTTTAGTCGTTGCTTCTTAAATTGCCTAGCTGTTATAATGTCGTTGATAAGTAGACTGAAAACATATAGTTCTTTCGCCTAGGTACGAAGTTGCCACTGTGAGCTGTGGATTTAGAATGCTTTTCGACTGTGCCCAGCTTGGTTTGATATAAAACCGAACGGAGAGTAGATCAGAAAGCTTTACAACACAACAAACACAAACAAAACGTAAAAGTTGCGGCTATAGAGCCTTCATCAGCACATACATAAATGAAACAAAACCTCACGAATACGGGGCATAAACTGCAGTTTAAAATTGGTACCAGAAAATATTATAAGTAAAGGCGCTCTGCGTTTGAGCACATCACCCATCTAGGGACGACTGGTGTTTAAAAAATAGGCTCAGGACATAAGCTTCATGTGGCGTGGAAAATGACCATAACAGTAGGTGTACTGAGTGCACAGATCCGAGATATCATTTGTATACTGCCATGATTGTCCTCAGATTCTTGCTTAATCCATTCAATGCTAGGTATAAACAAAACTAGGGAATTAGTCATCTAATCATCGTCATCATCATTATCAACGCCAGTATCATCATCATCATCTTCATCTTCATCATCATCATCATCATCATCATCAACATCATCATCATCCTGTTTTACCTTTATATATTCCACTAGGGTCACAATCTATTCCTCTATTCCGTTCGATCATGTGCAGTCCTTTTGATATCCTGTAGGAAATCCAATCCAGCACTTTTGGAATCGTTCATGAACTCTCTTTTTTAGGATTTTATTGTCCGTCAGCGTGTCGTCAGTCTATTTTATCCAATTCCATTGCCAGTTCTGGCAATTCTCTGCTCGTTTCTGTTCAAGATGTGTCAAATATACCGCAGTTTGGGCAGTTTTGACAATTCTCTATTCGTTTCTGTTCAAGATGTATAAAATCTACCACAGTTTTGGCAATTCTCTATTCGTTTTCGTTCAAGAAGTGTACCGCTATTTTATCTGTTCAGGGATTCTTGCTCTAGTTTCTTTCAAGATGTGTCAAATATACCGCAGTCGTTTCTGTTCAGATGTGTCATTCTCTATTCGTTTCCGCAGTTTGGGCAGTTTTTTTTTGGCAATTCTCTGCTGGTTGCTGTTCAAAATGTGTAATATATAGCGCAGTTCTGGCAGTTTTGACAAATCACTGCTCGTTTCTGTCAGTTTTGGCAACTCTCTGCTGGTTTCTGTTCGAGATGTGTCAAATATAGGGCCGTCTTCTTTGTCTTATTACAGTTGATATCAGTGGTTGCCCAGATATTACTAACGTTAGAATTCTCCCCTACTCCCCCACGCCTCCCCGCTCCACCCTTATAATTCATCCAATTAAAACAAAAATGTATGTCTCTTGTTACATCCTACCCGACATATTGGCGTAGACAGCCAGAACCGTAGAGCCATCAAGAACGTCGTCTTTGCCCAGACTTTGATTACCGTCCTGGGTGAACCATCTGGCTTGTCCAGGAGGAAACCCGGCAGAGTCCAACACACACCTGCACGATGCTGCTGAACCAGCTGTGATCTTTCCGTCCACGAGACCAGCTCCAGATGGACAGTGGGCATGATCAATCATAGGTATTGGACTACCTGCAATGGAAGTTTTCGTTTTTTGAAAGTGATTTTAGTAAAGCGGCTGCCTGAGGTTTTAGAATAAGATCTTGATTCATCTTACGACGAATTTTTAAACCCATTAACGATGTGGAGAGCCAAGATTGGTAAGAATGACATCAACGAAATTCATATTCTAATAAATCACCACCAATTACAAGTAAATCACTGCCGGTTCCAAGACTGGATGAAAAAGAAGGAGGGTTGATCATGATGTCAACACCCTCACCCTATTAGAAGAACAAAGATGCCATTTAGTGTAACATTCTAAGCAAAGATGAACACAGAATCGCCAAACGGGCATTGAAAAAGCAAATAAAGGGATTGAGGACACGGGGGCGTTTAAGGGAAACATGTCGGTGGACGTTGAGGACAGAAGCCAGATGTGCTAGACTGCATTCCATCCATGATAACAAATTACAAGCATCAGGTTGGCTAATCGACTGAGATGGCCGGGACACACAGAAAGTATGCCACATAAGAGAGTGAGAACTGAAACCTAAGCTGGTACATATAGGGATTGAAGGGAACCAGACAACCAGGCAGATGTGGAAGAGTTTGGAGAGATAGATAGTAAACGTGCAAAACTATACACATAGGAAAGAGAAGGAGAATCGGTGATATGAACATGGATACATATCACATTTTCACCAATAAATCTCAAGAGCTCGATGCGGTGAAGTGAAAGTATAACTAGCAGTAGTATAGCTACCTTTTTCAGCATTGCTTTTGTGAATTTGATCTCTATTACTTTAAAATCTTCTTACACTTTCATAAATATTATATTTCATTTAACGTTAAGGTGTTGCGACTTGTATCATTTACCATATGCATTATGAATTTTCTTCCTTTTTTCTCTACTGCTTATGCTGAAAGATGGGCGTCCGTGGCTTCGGTGTTGCGAGTCCGACTCGTAATTCCACCGTACCACGAGCAAAACCCAGTGCTGGCTGAGTGGATTTTTATCATGGTATGGGGCGTCGCAGGTCGACCCTGCCTAAAATGGGTACCAGGATGGCCGTCCTGTGGAAGTAAAGAAAGCAGGCGTGATGGTGACACAATTACCCACCTAATGCCGATTAGTCTGCAGCAAATATGGAGTCTCTTCCTATATGCTTGATGCGCCTAAAGGTGTAAAAGGGTCTTTACTTTATATCTTTATGCTGTAGGGCGTCACAGAGAGCAGTTTTATTTAGTTTCTTGACTTTTGCTAATTGCTTAACTTGTGTTGAAGTCATATTGTGTTTCCGTAGGGTATCTTTTACCCCCTCCTACACACGTGAACAGCTAAGCCTTTTAGATGGGGCGGAATAGAGACATTGACTTGATATGTGACTGAGATTATCGTCTGATATAGCGAAACACTTCAGCCATCGCTTAACGGCATTGCCGATGAAGATGATGATGATGATTACGATGATGCTATTAAATATACATAGTAGGACATACAAATGGATGAAGAATACACTTTTTTTAAGTAAATGACAAGTAAAAGTGTTAACAATAATAGCATATTAAATGTATATTGCTGTGATGCGTTCACTTTCGTGGAAAATGATTTTTCACTAATTTTTTTTTTTTTTTTTAGTATCCAGAAGCCATGAGTTGTTAACCCTTAGGCTCGGTAATATGGATATCGCAACCCTTCGGCCTTAATTCTATGATAAATAACGTAAATATGTGAGAAATGTGGCTTTTCTGCCTACCCCCGGGCGTGAACGCGGACCACAAGGAGTTCGTCACCCGGTCACCACGCAATCCGGTTTAGCCAACAACGCTAGCGAGCCGGGCTTTTTCACTTAATAAAATGCATACCCTGGGTGTACTAACTGGGAAAGCGAGACAGGAAAACCATGCGGAAGCCACCCGTGCTTACAGCAGCTAGAACATAATGAGAGTTGTTAGCCTAAAACACATGGAGAAGATGGGAGCACTTATGATCCTTTCCGATGTGCGATGAACATAATCTCTAAAATGCACAGTGTAAAAAAAGTAGTAAAGATCTCTCTTCACGCCTTTAGGCACATCGGGCTTATGGGAAGAGCACCCATATTTGTACAGACCAATCGGCACTCGGTGGGTAATGTGGTCAGCATTACGCCGGCCGTCTTTACTCCCCCAGAACATACATCCTGGTACCCATTTTAGGCTGGGTCGACCTGCGACGCCCCATATCATGATAACAATCCACGCAGCCAGCAGTGGGTTTCCAACGCTGTGCGTTGGAATTACGAGTCGGACTCGCAACGCCTAATCGACGAACGCCGCTGAACAATAAATAATAAACTATAAATATATAAAACTGTTCAAACATACTCATCTGTAAAGTATAATCCTGGCTGACGACATATGGAATGTCGATTTTGGTACTGTTGGACACATTTGGAAACATTTTCACATAGTAACTGTATTTGAGCGGTTCCAACTTCTCTGCAGGAACGCGCCATTCACATTCTGCCGAATAGCCGTCAGAAGGCAAGGAATCAAGGTTGTCATTAGTGCAGTGAGGACTAAATATGCCTTGTTGGAAACTTTTCAAATTTACCTGTCAAAGAGAGGATGTCTTTATACACACAAACACAGACACACACACACACACACACACACACATATATATATATATATATATATATATATATATATATATACATATTCTTCTTCTCTGCCTTTCTAGCCCCCCAATGGAGCATAGGCCCTTAACTAACTCAGGCCAAGTCGTTTTATCATTTGCTATCTCATGCAGCTCTCACCATGCCCTCCCGTCTTTCTAACTTTATTCTCCAGCTCCCTTCTCCATCCAGCATTCCAGGTGCCAATTCTGGAGGTTTTTCTAGGTAAGAGAAGGTACTTCGT
>CAJHNH020002974.1:72500-87576 GCA_905116865.2 Candidula unifasciata
ACCCCCGACGAATACGAACGATGCCGACGACGACCTCCGACGAAGAATACCTGAACCGATCCGCGATCGCCGACGCGATCGCTGACAACTGACGACCGCCCCCGAATGTCCGAAGCGCACTCCGAATCCGACCGCCGACGAAATCTACCGATATCGACCGACTCGACCGCGACCCAGAATCGAAATACTCGCGAACCCGACGAATGTTCGAATTCGATGAAACGAAGACGCCGACGACGACCCGAATCCCTCCGACCGCCGAACCGAGACGAACGAATGTCGCGACGCGAATGCTGCCGACGAACCGAACAGCCCGCGCCGAACCGAATCCCC
Source organism: Candidula unifasciata (assembly GCA_905116865.2). Classification (NCBI taxonomy): domain Eukaryota; kingdom Metazoa; phylum Mollusca; class Gastropoda; order Stylommatophora; family Geomitridae; genus Candidula; species Candidula unifasciata. The sequence goes on from CAJHNH020002974.1 coordinate 72,834, forward strand.
GAATCCCCCGCCGCCGCGCGCCGACGCGAATTGGACCGCAGAAGTCCCCCCCGGACTGCCGCGAATCCGAACGACGACGCGACGCGCCCTGACGACCCGACGAATGTAAACGGCGATACGATCGAATCGAAAATCGTGACCGAACTCCGACCCGAATCCAGAATCGCTCCGCCCGAATCCCGACCGAATCTGAACGACGAATCCGAATGTACGCCCGACCGCGAACGACCCGAATGCACTTGACCCGGAACTTCGCACCCGACGAATACGCGACGAATCCGACCGCGAATGCAGCGAACCCCCGACTCGACCGAACACCCCGACGCCCCGCTCGACGAAGACGCCCCGAATTCCCGACCCCGCGAACCGACACCTCCGACGACGAATCTCCGTACGCGACCGAAATCGCGACCCCGACCGACGCGAATTGTCACGGAACGTCGAGACGACGAATCCCTACGAAGACGGTGACCCGACGAATCAGAGACGACCGCGAATCGACCCCGACCCGACGCGCAGTCGAATGTACGAATACGAACGAACGAAGAATCGAATGTCGCACCTCGAATGTACGTCCTCCGCGAAGCGTACGCCGAATGTATCCCGCGACCGGAAGATCCGACGAATCCCACGAGTCGCGACCGAACCGCGCCCGACGCGAAGCGGACGCCCCGACTGAATCCGAATGCCGACGCGAATGTCGACCCCCGAACCCGACGACGAATCGCGAACGAAATCTGACCGACGACGCCGAACCCGACGACGAATGAACCCGACGACCGTACGAAGCAGAATCAACAGACGCGACCCGACCGAACGACGACGACCGACCGTCGAATCCCACCGCGAACGACGAAGTCGAACGATCGAACGAACGACGAACCGAACGACCCCCCGAATCGGACGACCCCGACGCCGACGAACGACGATCACGACTCCGACTCGCCGAATGTCGACCCCCGATGAACGAACGAATCGCCTGACGAATTCGAACGATTTTTCGACTCCGACGATCGTCTCCGCTCGATCGTCTCGCGAACGAGTCGAACCAGAATCGAAACGACGATCTTTTCGGATTCGATTTCGATTACACTCGAACGAACGACGACTTCCCCCCCCCCCCCCCCCCCCGCGACGATTCCTCACTCTCCGTCCCGGCTCTTTCGACGCGAGTGCTTCAAGCTCTTCGGATCGACGACTTTCGACCGACCGTTCGCGAACTTTTTTTTTGTCCTTTTCGATTCCTCGTTTCGAACGGATTTCGATCGCGCTCGATTCTCGACCCCCTGACCCTCGACCCCCCTTCTCATCCGATCTTTCCGACGCGAATCCCCAGAATCTTCTCGATCGACGTTCAGATCTCTTTCAGTACGAACTCTCTACCGACGACGATCGATCGACCGTCCCCGATTCGATTCGCGCTTTCGACGAATCTTCCCCTTTCCGCCGATCGCACTTTTCGATCGATAATCGACCCCCGATCCGATTCGCTCCCGAATTTTCGACGACGTTTTCCCGACCGTCTCGAGACGACGTCGATCGACGAAATTCACCCACCCCTCGTCTCTCGTCCCCCTCGACGAATCCCGCATTCGTCCCCGCATCTTCGAATTTTTCGACCCTCGTCTCTGAATCGTCTCCGATCCCGAATTTCGTCGCGAATCGTTCGACGACGACTCGTGGATTTTTTTCGCCCGACGCCGCGCGATCCGCGATCGACCGACTATCGATCCGACTCGTCTTCTTCGCACCGAATCGACCCGACGAACGATTTCGTCGGACGAACGTCGATCGCGACGCCGACCGATCTCTTTCCGCAGCGACGAACCTCGAATCGACGCGACCTTCGAACTCGAATCGTCGATCTCGATTGTCGCGGCCCGCGATTCTTCCGGCCCGCCCCACGACCGATCGTCTCAGAATCCCCCTCGACGCGTTTCGGCCGATCACTCGACCGCCCCTCCTTCTTTCGTCGCCGATTTCGACCCGACTCGAACGCCCGCCGCCGTCGCGTACCGATTCGACGCTAATTCGACCCGATCCCGAACTCTCGTCGTCGTTCTTTTCGATTCGACCCGCCGCCCGATCCCCTTTCTCGTCGACCGAACGCGACTTTCCGGACGATCGACGCGATCCTTTTTCGACTCGACCCGATCTCGATCTTCCCGAACGAAAAATTCGAACCGTTTCCGAGACCGATCTGCGGGTTTCCGAATTCGAATCGACGACGAATCCGTTCCGATCGTTCGCCCGTCGTCTCGAATCGGACGCTCGAACGACGAACCCGATTTCTTTTCGAATTCCGACCGATCCCCCCTCTTCGTCTTCGCGACGACGATCGGAACCCCTCGCCGATCGACCTCCGACGTACGAACTCTCCGAACCCTCCGTCCCAGAACTAGATCGATCTTTCGATCGAAACTCCGACCTTCCGTCCCCGACGACCCCCACTGTTCGGCGAATGTCCGTTCGAACTTTTCGATTCGTTCGAACGAATCGATTCCGACCCGAAGTCGATCGTTCTCGACGCGATCCGACCATCGAACGATTCGTCACCACTCCCGATCGCAGCCTCGCCCCTTTTCCAGACTTTCTTTTCGAACGCCCCTTCGCGCGTCCGACCCCGCGGTCGATCGATTTCACTGAATGTCCCGAAAACCCCCATCCCCCGACGAACGACGATTCCGGATCCGATCTCGACGATGCCCGATCGAACTCGTCGCGACCGCGGCCGACCCCGTCGAGCCCGACCGATCGCTCTCGTCCGGTTTTCTCTTTCGATCTCCGAATGTCGAATCGAACTCGCTCGAACCCGCCGTTCCGACGACGACCGATCGCGACTCGCGACCCGATTCGACGCGAAGCGACTCTCGCCGACCCGACACTTTTTTCCCGGCGCCGCCGATCGAACGACGACTTTTTTCGAAACGATCCTCTTGATTTGTCGATCGCGCGAATCGAACGAACGCGAATGTCGACTCGACGAACCCGAATTCTCCGTTCGAACGAATCCGACCGTCGACCCGCGATCGCAATCCACCTCCTCGACGACCGACCCGACGTCTCGAACTTCGTCCTTTTCGCATTCGACGCTTGTTCTTTCTTCGTCGAAACGTCCGACCGACCTTCGACGCGTCGATCGCGATCCGAATCTTCTCGTCCGTTTCGACCTGAATCGCTTTCGATCGACGACGAATCGCGAACGGTCGAACTCCTCGAAACCGATCTCCGACAGCGTTCTCTTCGCGTTCGTTCGCGGAACGACGCGCCGATCGGTTTTCCCCCCCTCGTCGCTCGACGAATCGCGGCTCGCGACTGAATCGCCGAATCGATCGTCGTTTCTTCGACTCGTCGGACGGCCGATTCGATCCCTCGACGTATCGTCTCCGCGATCCGACGAACGCTTCTCGAATCTGTCGACGTCCGTCCGTCTTTTTCGACTCGACGACTCTGACCCGCGTCCTTTTTACATGTGTTCGAATTCGAACTCGAACGATCTCTCGTGCGAATCGGACGACCTGAACTTCGCGACTCCGACGCGAATCTCCGAACTCCCTTCACGAATTCTCTCGACGACCCGCGTTCCGATTCGTCGCGAATCCCCTACGGACGGACGACGACCGATTTCCCGAACGTCCGCGACTCGAATCGACGCGACGATTTTCGAAACGTTCTCCTTTTCACGAATCTCTTCCCTCGAACGGAATTCGATCTTTCGACTTCTCGTTCGGACCGTGCCGAGCTTCGCGAATTTCTCGAGACGACCGAAATCGCGATCCCCCCCCCCCCCCCTACCGACCTCCGTCGTTTCCTTCGATGATTTCCGTCGCTGAATCGAACTCCGAGACTCTTCGACCCTTTTCCCTTCGAATCTCACGAATTCGATCTTGTCGAATCGCGCGTCTTCGACGAAATTCGACCTGGTCTTCGAGAATTGATCTCTCACGCTCCCGAACTCCGAACTGGCGCGTTCGAAACGCGACCGACGCCGAATCGGTTCGTCGATTTCGACGCGTCTTCCTCGACTTCGAATTCGACCGCTTTCTCGATTCTCTCCGTCCGGATCTGCGAATGTTCGTCCGAGAATTCGAAACGACGAGGAATTCGAATCCGCCCGCTTCGACGACGAATGACCGATCGCCGACCGTCGAATCGCTTACCGAATCTGACTCCGCGACTTCGATCCGATCGCCGGATTCGACGACCGAATCTCGACGATCCGATCGACCTCGACGAATTCGATCCCCCGATTCGCATCTCTCCGAATCTGACCGACGATCTTCGAAATCGCCTCGCCTTTTCGATTTATTTGTGGGTTCGACTCGTTTCACGTTTGGTCCTTCGACTTTCGACCGCTTCTTCTTCGACTCCCCGTGCTCGTCTCCGACGAAATTCGCCTCGCTCGTCCGATTCTCGAACTTCGAATCCGTTCTCTTTCGGATTCGCGACGCGCGGCGATCGCTTCGTCTTCTCGCCGCGCTTCCGTCCTTCTTCACGATCGACCGATCGATTCGAATCGATCGACGAGCCGCTGACAGACGTTTCCGCTCGACGAATTCCCGTCGCGTCTTCGCGACCGCCGACGACGTTTCGACCTAATCCCGAATCTTTTTCTTTCGACGCCTTTTCGAACGACGAATTCTCGAACGATTCGAACGACGATTTCGACGCTGCGAACCCGACCGATATCGAACGATTTGGTCGAACGCCGCGGCGACCGACGCGACGAAAGCCGAAAGACGACCCGCGACGAATCGGCGAATCGATCCACGACCCGCAGACGCGGAATACCTCGACCCACCCGAATCCCGCCGTACGAGGAATGTAAGACAGTCGCGACCGAACGAATCGCGCGACGACGACCAACACCGAATCCACCGAATGCCGCCCGCGTCGTCTCGATCGAAGCGCGCCCGAATTCCGCGATTTCCGAATGAGAATGCGCGAATCGACGAACCGACGACGACCCGAAAATGTACGAACCGACGAATTCCCGCGAACCCGCCCGACCGAATCCGCGAATCAGAATGTCGACGAATGACCGCGAATCGACGCGACCCTCCGAATGTCGAAGCCGAAGACCCGCGATCTGACGACGCGAATCCCCCCGCCGAACGACGAACCCGACGAATCCGAAACGACGACGAGCCGCGACGAATTCTGAATCGACCCAGCGAATCGAACGAATCCGACGACACCCGACCGACCGACCGAATAGCGAATGTCGAATTCGACCGCCGAATCCCGCCGACCCACGCGGCCCGACCCGCCGACCGTCCGACACCGAACAGAAATCTCGAACCCCGAATCGAAGACCCGACGACCCAAGGCGATCCGACGACGAACGACCGCGCATACGACGAACGAGTCTGCGCCGACGAATTCCGCCGACCGAATCGATCGACCGAGACCGCTGCATTTCCCGCCGACCGACGACGAATCCCGCTAAATCGACGAATCGCCCGAATCCGACCGCCCGAACCGGACGACCGACGAATCCGAATTGTTAACTCGAATCGAACGACGACGACGCGAACTCGACCCGATATTGCGCGCGAACCCCCGAATGCCCGCCGAACCGACCGAAGAATGTAACCCGCGACCCAAACCGATAGAATCCCGACGACCGGCGAAGTAACCGAACCGAATCCGAATGTCTGTTTGCGCGACGAACGAACGAATGCTTGAATCATGAGCGATTCCCCGACGCCCGACGCGACCACCCGAAAGCCGAATGAGAGCGACCCGCGGCGAATCGAACCGATCGACGCAGCGAACCCGCCGAAAGTCCGAGCGAACCGACGACCGACCGCGAACCCCCCGAGCCGACGACGCCGAAAGCCCACCGGAAGGAAGCCCGACCCCGACGCCTGAATGGACGCCCGCCGACGACCCACCCGCGCGACGACGACGAATCGCCGACCCGCCGACGCGACCGAAGCGCGCGAATCCGCCGCGCGACCGAACCGCCCGTAATCCCGAATGCTGAATCCTGCGAATCGAATAACCGCCCGAAACGCGCCCGCGAATCGACCCGTAATTGTTCTACCGCGATTCTCCGCGAAAATCCGACGCGGAACTGGAAAAAATTTGCTTTTTTCGAATCCGACGACCCGCGAATGTACCGAACGTCCCGCACGCCCCTGGAACGCGCGGCGACCGAACGCTGCGAAACCCAGCGCCGAAAGTTCGAATTGTAGATCGTCCCGAACGCCGAGACGAAGAACTCGAATCGAATGTCCTGCCCCGAATGTCGATTGCCTCGATCGAACGCGACCGAACTGCGGCGACCGACGAATCCGCGGCGACCGACCAAACTCGACGCGAATCACCCGAATTCGAATCGCGCGGTTCGCGCCGCCGAGAGGTTCCGAAGTCCACCCGACGAATCCCTCCCCGCGGACGACCGATATGTAGATCGAATTGTACGCCGCGGACGAGAATTTCAACGCGCGTCGACCGACGCGCGACCGAATGTCGACCGCACGCGAATTTCGACGCGAATCGCGACCCCGAATCGAACCCGCGAATCGACGACCCGAATGAATCCGACGAATCCGAACCGACTGGACCGCGACCGACGACACCGAACGACCGCCGAATCCCCGTAATCTGCCGGAATGGCGAACCCGAACGCGACGAATCCGCAATCGGAGGCCGACCCCCCTGAACGAATCTCCAGTCGAACTGACCCGAGAATCCGACCGCACCGGGGGAAAATTTTTTTTTTTTTTCGACGACCCCTGCCGGACGAATGTAATCGACGATCGAACCCAATGACGACCCGAATTGTAGCCGAATCGCGTCCCTCGATCGGACGAAGACCCGTACGAATCGAATGTTTCGACCTGAATCCAGAATGAACCGCGAAATGTCCTGCGAATGCGACGAACCGAATCCACGATCCGACCGCCGCGAATAGAATGTACGTACGCGAACGCCGAATGTCCCGAATCGGACCGACCGAATGTCCGCGAAGCCTCGACGAATCCCAGAATCGAATGCCCGAATTCCTGACGCGCCGAACGAAGCGCCAGCGGCGCGAATGCCGCCGAGACCGACGCCGATCCGCGACGACGACCGAACCACGGACGAATGAAATCCCGCGGAATACGACGAATCGACGAATCCGACCCGCTCGACGATGTAACCGCCGTACGAATCCGACCCGAATGTCGCCGACATGTAAGCGCCCGACGACAGGACACGGACGCGCGAATGTTGAAAGAGCCTCGACGAATGCCCCGAACAATGTAACCACCGAATCTAATGTACCACCGAAATCGCTGAATGTAAACCGACCGAACATCCGCGACCCGCGCTGCGCCCGCCCGCGCCGCAGCTAATCGACCCGATACCTTAATTGTTCGCGGAATGCAACGCGCGATCGTTAGACCGCATATCGAATGTAAGGACCCAAATCGATGCGACGAATTTACGCCGAGAAAATGTGAATGATGTTTACGCGAACCGAATCGGAAGTTACGCCTAGAATGTCTCGACCGACCCGACCCGTCGAATCGAAATCCGACGATATCCGAATCGAATCCCGCAGAAAGTCGCCCTGCGAATCCGCCCGAAATCGCTGTGCGAATGCCCCGACGCGACCCGAATTCCTCCCGAGATCCCCTTTTTTTTTTTTTTTTGAATGAGCTCGCGAATCGAACGAAATCCCAGAATGTAAGAACAGTAATCGAATCGCCCGAATGTTCCCGACGACGCCGACGAATTGAAGCGAATGAAAATGTCGAATGCCCGAATCGCGACCCGACGAATGTAACGAATCGGAATGTTAACGACCCCGAAGCGTAAACCAACCGCAGGCGCGAAATCGAATCCGACCGCGCCGAATGTAAGCGCCTGACCGAACCACGCGAATCCCGAATGTCGGAATCGAGCGACGAAGACGCCCGACGACGAATGTCGAATTCGAAGTACTGTACGCACCGAATCCCCAGAATGCGCGACCCGACGCCGGACGCAATCGAATGAATGCGAATGCGAATCCGACGCAGAATTCGAATGTATAACCGTCGAATCCGCGACGCCCGAATCGAATTCGACCAGAATGGTCTGGACCGACGCGGAATTTCGACCGCCGAATCTCGTCGAATCCCGAAGCGCCGAATGTAACGGCTGCAGACAGGCAGACAGACAGGCACACAGGCAGACAGACAGGCACACAGGCAGGAAGGCAGGCACACAGGCAGGTAGGCAGGCAGACAGATAAAATAATAATAATAATAACCATCAAAACTTACCATAAACCTCTAAAGTGCGTGTCAAAAAGCCATACTTGCCGAGGCATCTAAACACAGTTTCATTGATCTTTATATTGTTGACAATAAGGTAGCCAAGGTAACCGTCTATTGTGTTCTTAACCTCCCCGCGAAACTCATGTGGCGTAAAGTCCACACAAGAGTTGTTGGCGAAGGTACAAACTGACAGATTTACAAAACCATTGTCAGTTTGTAGTTGCCAAATTGTGTTTTGTTCAGACTTTTTAAACTGACAGGCGATGGCTATTTTAGCTCCTTTCTCTTCTTGATAATCCGCACCTGGATCATAGGATATATAGTAAAACCATGTTAACACGATTTGTAGAGGGAAAGAAAATCGAGTCTGTGTTTAAAAGTGTTTAAACTAGGGTAAGAATAGTTTGCGAGTCTATTCTCCATCGTCCTTTTCATGATGACATTTTTTATTTGAAGCTCTACCCTGGCTTTTGCCGGGGGCCGCAATATAGGCAGGCCATAAATATGGCCAAATGTCTGAACGCGGTTTCTGGGACCTCTCCATGGCGTTCCTCATCCGCATGGTGGCACTTTGTGTCATCTAGTGTTTATCGCTTGTGTGATGTCCTGGTGGAGTAGAAAGTCAGTCAGTTTGCGAGTCACCTGTCATTGTAAAGCGGTGAAGGCGTAGTGTCTTTAAATGTGGTTGATTCATGATTGTTGCGGCCGTCCTCTTGTCTTGTAGCTAATTTCCTGAGATGTAGTGCTTGTGATGATATTTGATCATGCTGCATTCTAACGAGATGGCCAAACCACTTGATCTGTTGTTTCTCAGTCACTCTATTATAATATTTGGTTCCCACAATGTGTCTGATAGTATCACTATTCAAGAAGATGGTTAGGTTAGCGTCTTTTCTGGGGTATCTCATCTCACAAGTTGTGATTTTGCGTGCATGAGCTGTACATAGTATCCATGTTTGGCACTGGTGGTAGCGGAATGCTGGAATAAATATGCTGTTTATAATCTCTCTCTTCGCAATCATAATTGTGTTCGTATGTCTCAATAATGGTGGCAATTGCTATATAAGTGCACTTGCGTTCTGACCTATTGCTTCTTTTTCTCTGTCAATTCTACCATGTTCTGTGATAATACTTTTTAGATATTAAAATTCCCTAACTTGATTCAGACCAGAGCTATTCAGCTGTATGTGTAGTGGAATTAATCACCCTTCTTTTATTTTTAACTGTTTACATCTAAAGATCTGGAACCGATCAAGAACCAAATCAAGGTACTATCTTACATATACAGAACTATATTTACGTTAGACATATAAGACAACAATGATACTTACACAAGCTTGTGGTCAGTAAAACAAATAGCGAAGAAAGTCTAAAACAAAATGAAACGCGAGCCATGTTTATTCACAATTGAATGAGCTGTTGTACTCAACATTTACATGTCATAGAGACTTGTATCTGCAACGGAGCACTTAAAAGTTGGAGCTTTTTTGACACTTGTTAAGTGGATAGAGCTAAGTACTTTAACCTCTGTTAGTAATATTTCTTCCTTGTTAATATCCATTCTGGACATTATTTGTGCGTGTACAATGGGGATTCAAGTTAAAATCTTCTAAATGTGATAGAAATTATAACAACTTGGCATCACCTTGTAATGCATCTAAGTTGATGTTCAAAGTATTTAGCATTTGACAACACTATGACGTCCTAATTAGAGTTCAAAGATGGCCGACCCACTTTTAACATGCTCCAAAGAGGAGCAGCGTTGTGGTAATAATTAGTGAGAGAGTGATACCTAGAGAAGTTCATCAGCGAATGAAAGGTCAGCATAGTGGTGCGTGTCTGTCAGTTCAGCAGTAAAGTTGATGTTTTAGGTCTCATGTACTTTTTTTTTGCAACAGGTGACGTTGGGTTCCTTCTGACCAGGTGGCCAAATCATTTCATGTTTTGTTTTTAAATCATTTCATGTTTTGTTTTTAAATAATTATAACTACCGGTTCTGTTTATATCATTCTTATGATGTCTTCGCTTCTTGAATGGTCTCTTATTGTTATGTTGATTGCTTTTCTCAAACATCTCATAACTGTCGACTGTTGCTGATTCTGCGACCATCGGTCCCAATATTCTCTAGTGCCTTTTTAACAGTCCAGCATTTTCATTACAGGATAATACACTCCGGCTTCCAAAGAAATACTCCTAATTTATCGCATTTTTCGACATGCTTATTTTTTTAGGGGGGCAGGGGATTAAAGAAGGGGGGGGGGGCAGTGGGTCTTCCCCATCTCCACCCCAAAACTGGCAAGAAAGAGCTAAGAATTGGCTGGAAGCAAATTGTTGCTATTGTTTATAAAGAATACAATAGGACAAGATACATGCGTCCAAACGATTATTTAGGTATAATCTATACTGTTTCTGTTTTGCAAACTTGCAAGTGGATAATTTTCATTTGCATGAAGCGTATGGTGCAGAAAGCCACTCGACAACAAATTAAAACACGCCACTTGATGACAGATTGCACACACTGATAACGGTTGATAGCGCTGGTGATACCATTTATTTAGTGTGTTTAAGTTTATGTTTATTCAATGGATCAACCTCATGCCACACTGGTGTAACCCATAAGTGCTCCGTTCTTCTTCTAAATCAAGCCTGAGTCCGAAGAACCACAGCGCAGTGCACGAACTCTGTATCACCGGCGTGGATTCTGAAATGCTTTGTAAATAGTATTTCCTTTAGTTAAATTCGGAGCCAAGATAGCTTAGGGCTTGAAGATTAATTGATTTATAAACCCGTTTGCCAGTTTATATATATATATATATATATATGCCCGTAGGCCTCTATCACGTATACGTTGAATGTTGATTATTGAATGTTGAATTAGGAATTGACATCACAGCACTCGGGACATCCTCATAAGCGCTACGTCCCCATCTTCAGCAGCAAACAAAGAGTTAAAATTCCACCTTTCTCCTGAGTGTCGAGCGTCGGCCAGATCCACTTGTAACTGCTCGCACTGCCTTTCTTCTCGGACCGTAGACGTAAGTAAGCATACAACACAAAACAGTACAACATGACACAGACACACGCGCACTCACAAACACAAACACACAAGTGAAGTATTCTAATAAGTTTCTGTAATTATATCAGGTAATTATTTTATTAACTCAGAAAATGCATCAATTAACATAATGTGTGCATAAACAATGCTTCAGCCTATTTATAGAAATCAATTAAAACATGCAAACAAACATGTATGCATTGTTGCAAATATTAGACAGGACACAGATGCATTAACATTAGAACATAATTAGTACATCAGAACATAATAAGAAAATTAGAACATAATTAGCACATCAGAACATAATAAGAACATTTTAACATAATTCAGAACATAATGGGAGTTGTTAGCCTAAGAACACTTAGAGACATACCCAGGAGGAAATCGGAGCACTAATGGTCATTTCTGACTTGCGATGACGTTTTTTCCTACTTCGATTTTAAGCCCCTAATTAGTCGCCTATTACGACATGCTTGTTGGGAAATTATCAGTGGATCTATTCTCGCCCCCCCCCCCGGATACCACATGAGGAATGTTCGTTTAAGTGGCTATCAAATATATATATATGTGTGTGTGTGTGTGTGTGTGTGTATATATATATATATATATATGTGTGTGTGTGTATATATATATATATGTATATATATGTGCGTGTGCATGTGTGTGTATATATATATGTATGTGTGTATATATATATATATATATATATATATGTATATATGTATGTGTGTGTATATAGATATATGTGTGTGTATATATATGTGTATGTATGTGTGTGTGTGTGCGTCTGTATGTGTATGTGTATATTTGCAGTTGCTTGTGTAAGTATCTACACACATTTATACGTATCTTTTAATCACCTTAACCATTGTAATATATCCACGTAAATAACATTTAATACCACAAACTGGTATCATGTGACACACAAACAGACACACACACAGACACACAAATCCGTTCAGTAAATTCTAATAAAATGCAAATATATTTACTGGATATAAGAATGTCCACAAACACTTTAACAATGCTCCACCAGATGTTTGTTTTTCATATTTCAGAGTCAGGGTAAGCTATATTTTCCAACATGTATGACACTAAAGTATATTTAGGATAATGATACCAATTGTTTGTTGTTCATTTCATGACCATCTTCACTACACTTGGGGCTTACGTGTAAGTGCTTCATCTTCTCCCAAACATGTTTCATAGTGCGTTTACGCTGAAAACTCCAGCTGCACACTTTCTGCTCTTCTCCGGTTTCCAGCTGATGCTCCTCTGATTTGTGTATTTGAAATCTTCTTCTTCTTTGCGTTCACCAGCTGTAAACTTCGCCAGAAAGTTCTAGTTGTTCGTCCATTTCTTGACTGCAGTCCTGTTCCAGAACCTGAGTGTTGAGTGTGCATCCGTTTTACAAATCTAATTCATTTGTATGCAGAGTGTTGGTTCCTTGCTTCTCATGCAGATGCACTCCAACTTCGAAGGAAGCTCCCAATTAGTCGACTCTTACGAGGATGATGATAAATACATTATTTATATATACGTAGATTCTATATCTCTTGTTTGATCTTAAGTAACATACATAAAACAAAACTGGTAAAAGATCATTTAAAGGAACTTTTTTTAGGCTCTGGTACATACGACATGTACTAAAAAATATGGACACACAAATTAGAACACGATAGCTGATGAGGTCAATGTCACTTCAGCTGCCTTTATTGCCCAGGAGGTTTTCTGGTACCCAGTAAAGAAACTGGGTCAACCTGAAAGCCAATGTCACTTTGGAAAATCTGTTTCGCTTTTTTTTAAGTGTAAGAACACGATATTTAAAAGTGTCACCACGTGTTTAAATACCCAACAGCTGAGAAACAATTGGCAAGACAATTAACGCCTGTTTAAAATGTGTGCTTGATTTTAAAACTATGTACTGGGAGCTGCGTAGTCTCGATGCATGGTGTCCGCCTCGAGTCCTAGAGGTTAGGGGTTCAATTCCCGGTAAGGGCTGGGATTTGTTTCCTGTGGACTTGGGACTTCAGCAAATACCCCTCTTCGAAAAGAGTAGCCTCACGGTGATGCCCGGGTAAAATTTTGAGTTTAAAATCTACCCGAGGTATTTTAGTGGCCGGTGTTACAGAGGTTGTGCACTGTGCTGTGCTTCTTCGGACTCTAACTTGAGTTAGAAGAAGAATAGAGCACTTATGAGTTACTATCCGTGTGCAATGATGTTGATCCGTACCTCAAAATCTAACTATGCGCTGTCTCCACACTGATAAATAACCGAAGTAAAACTCTTTAGGCCGTAGAAATATTATATATAATAAACACACAGATAATGTACTCTTCGGCACTCATACACAGATGCTGTAAGAGAGAAAGACACGCTAAAAAACAATCACATCGAAAGCTATCGTTACCGTTCCGGGAATCGAACCTGTCACGTCTAAATGGCATATGCTTTTCGCGCTTGGAAACAAGTATACGAAGAACATGACCAATTAGGCAATCTCAGTCAGTTTACCAACTGCTTTCTTTAAAAATATTACATGGCGAGGCCCAGTGTTTTCTGCGGTGCAGCTCTCTTACTGCTGTCCCAAAACCATGAAAACAAGTTTTTCTTTTAAATGCATCCTAACCGCGAAAATCGAACCCTTGTTCTCGAGGAGACTGAAATTGTTAAAGCATTCACCAACCTCTAAGTCATAGAGCTGTACTTATAATAACGCTAAAACGTAACAGACCCAATATTGACAACATGATAACACAAGAGTGGTGAAAAGATAAAAGCCACTAGAAGAATCAACTTGGATTGTGTTTTGAAGACACTTCCTGGTGCCGAAGCTGCAAAGAAAACAAACAGACAAGCCATTATTTGATTTATTAACTTATTTAGTATTGAGCAACTCAACACGCGTTAGTTACTTTATTATTACTTGCTATACTCTTTCTCAAGACGTGCCGTAGTGGCTAGACTATTGCCTGCGGATCGGAAGGTCGTGGGTTTGGGTCCTAACAAAGCCGAATATTTTTTTTTTCAAAACTGACCTTTGCTGTCAGGTTGGCCCAGCATTGAACTGGTATCAAATACAGTCATGGGAAGTATAGGCGGCTGGCGTGACCACATCACCCACCCAATGCCCATTAATCTATAAAATATAAGTGTAACCAACCCTACATGCAAAATACAACTGAAGATGTAAACAAGGGTCCTGTACTTCTTATGTTAGCACTTTGAATCGCATCCAGTGGTTACCCCAATGTTGTTTGCGTTCAGCGACTGTAAACCCCGGCGCAAGGTCCTTTGTTATTCGTCCATTTCTAGACATTAACTTTGTTTCAGGACCTGGTTTGCGTGTGCATCCGTTTTACACATCTAACTTTTTTGTATGCATCCTGTTGGTTCCTTGTCTCTCCAGCAGATGCACTCTGATTTCAAAAG
>CAJHNH020002975.1:0-42500 GCA_905116865.2 Candidula unifasciata
ACGGGTCATCACCGAGGCAGATTTTTTCTTAAATATAGCCTTTTAAAATGGTCGACTGAGCCCAAAGTGGGATACCAGGGGCGTCAGAGAATAAAGGCAGCCGGCTCACGTGATGCTGACCCACATCACACATCAAAGTGCCGACTGGTCTATTAAAACTATACATTTAGCCCCTATATACCCAAACGCCTAAAAAGAGGGAAAAGGTTCAAATGTTGATGAAAAAAACCTTCTTAAGAATGTGAATATCGGGCACACGATTTCTCGTCACCATAATATAAATTTAAGACAGAAAAACCTTGAGGACGTTGTAAATATTATATATATATTAAAAAAAAAACAGATTAATGTATTGTTTGACACTCATAGAAAGAAGAAAAGCCATAGATGGGCCAACACAGATAAAACCCCCCCTCAAAAACACAGATACTACAGTTTTCGATTGATGTTGTCTAGTGTTCGCCCCCATCTATCGCTCTACTTCTGTCTATGAGTGTCAATCAATACATTATCTGTTTGTGTTACATATATATATATGTTTATTTTATATGTTCTATTTAAATTATATATATATATATATAATATATATATATATATATATATATCTATAATATATATATATATATATATATCGTCACGGTGCGTGATGTGTACGTGATGTTGTACCACAGCTGTCCGTTTGCTAATTCGTCAGCTTCACAATGGCGTTTACTTAAAAAGGTTAAAATTGCGATAACATTTCTTTGAAACAACAAAAGTTATAAAGCAAAACACATTCTTAAGGAATTTCCAATCAAAGGATGGAACTGGTTCTCTCACTTTCTGCGACAGTTCGACGTTTGAAAGGCAGCGGTCAGAAACAGACTGTTAGCCAGACAGCGGCCAGAAACAGACTGTGAGCCAGACAGCGGCCAGAAACAGACTGTGAGCCAGACAGCGACCAGAAACAGACTGTGAGCCAGACAGCGGCTAGAAACAGACTGAACCAGACAGCGGTAAGACACAGACTGTGAGCCAGACAGAGGCCAGAAACAGACTGTGGGCCAGACAGAGGCCAGAAACAGACCGTTGGCCAGACAGCGGCCAGAAACAGACTGTGGGCCAGACAGCGACCAGAAACATACTGTGGGCCAGACAGCGGCTAGAAACAGACTGTGGGCCAGACAGCGGACAGAAACAGATTGTGGGCCAGACAGCGGTTAGAAACAGACTGTGAGCCAGACAGCGGCCAGAAACAGATTGTGAGGTAGACCAAAGCATCATAAACGCGGCTGTAAAAAGTGACTAATCCGGCCAGAAGCATGTGTTGAAGCCGGCGGTGACTGTCTGAGAACTTATTTTAATATCCAAAAAGTAAGCCAACATTTCGTCAACTCTTGTGGCAAAGTTTGTAATAAACACGTGATATTTTTGAAAAAAAAATTTAAAAAAAGTGTTTTCATTGTTTTGGGGTATGTGTATCTCGTGATGGTTAGGGATATGTGTATCTCGTGATGTTTTGAGATATGTGTATCTCGTGATGTTTTGGGATATGTGTATCTCGTGATTTTTTTGGGATATGTGTATCTCGTGATTGTTTTGGGATATGTGTATCTCGTGATTGTTTTGGGATATGCGTATCTCGTGATGTTTTGGAATATGTGTATCTCGTGACCATCTGTTACCTGTTAAAGTATATATGAGGGTAGCCACCAGACACGTACGTGACGGCCTGGAGTTCAAAGGGCAGGTCTATAGAAGCAAAGACTGGGTTGTAACCGAAACTGGAGTAGAACATGGTGATCACACAGCCAAGGTCTGCAACAGCCAAACCTGGGGACATTAGATGTGTTTCTATGTTTGATCCCGTCAGTCAAGACATTCAATAAGTAGACGTTGGCACATGAAAACAACCTTTAATCTCACCTTTCGAGATACGATGTTGGTTAACACAAACGTATTAAAGTATACTTGAGCTCATCAATCGAGAAAAATTTGCAGTAAGACGTAACGGAGAAGAACTGCTGAATCTATGTGCAGAACATGGCTTGATTATCATTACAACATCCAAGAAGTCAGATACTAATATGGTATAGATAGACCAACTTAAATTAAGCATCACAGGTTGATTTTATTTTGACGAAAAGGAGAGAGAGATAGAGAATTGAGAATTTCAGAGCCAACCCAAATGCACTAATAGATTCAGACCATAAACCTGTGGTACTATCGCTTCATAAACCAGCTGGAATACACCCCAAGAAACCAGTTCAACAAGCAGAGGTAAATGGCAATTTGAAACGAAATCTCAAAGAAGTTTTGAAGGAAATAGGTAGAGCAGTCATAATGTTTGTCAACACCCTTACAGAAGATATCAACATAAAAATAAGTCGCAGACTATTAAAACCTGCATTCTGAACACAGTGAAAGAAAACAGTGGTCTTAAAAAGTTGGGCACTCATAGAACACATACAATTTTATAGAATGAAGATGTTAAAATTTATATCCAGGTAAAAGAATAATGTTTTAAATAAGTGGGAGAAGACAAAATCAGATAAAGACTACATCAGCTATAGAAAATCTAGAAGAGACAGTAACAGGAAAGTAAAAGCGACAAAATCATAATCTTGGAGAGACTATGGAGAACAAGTAGCAACAATATGAAAAAGAGAAAGTTTACAGAAGTGTCAAAGCAATTTTACACTACTATTTTTGTTTCTAGTATATGTTCTTAACAAGTCTATGATCTTTCCCAATAATTTAAAGATTTATAAGTGATTGCTACACACATGCAAGAAAGATAATAGCTATACTCACAGGTAAACAAACGACATACACATATGACCAAGGAAACATACCTAGATAAGCTTATGTTGATTACTGTCCTTGAAACCTTGTTTCACACAAAACAATAATGTTTTGCAATGTTGGCGCCAATGCCGAACAGACTAATGATTCCACACAGAGTCACGTAGGTCAAGCAACTGGACCACCTGGCGCACCTCCTTGCTGACCGGACGGATAAGTCAATCTTATTGTCTATAACTGTAGGGTGTTGTCCTCTATTTTGTTCATGGCTTGTGGTGATTGTGTGGATCCATGAGACTCTGGGATAGTTAGATACACTCACAGTCTAGCCAACTACAATGAGTTATAAAAATGTTGGCTTTAAACAGCTAATTCTGAGGAAAAGCGAAAGTAGGGAATTTCTAAAGGTACACTTACAATAAAAACATTGGGAAACATATGCAGTCACTAAACTTCTAGACAACCAGTGAAACTCTGCACCACTTCAAACTTCTGCAAACCCCTAAACTGTCCATTACTTACTAAATCTCTGCAACGCACTAAACTCTTCACCCACTACGAATTCCCTCATAAACATGAAAGTGCAAAGGGAAAATTTCCCTTTTTCCCCTACAATCCTATAACTGCATAACTCCCTCAGGCCGTGAAGTTTTGGTTTAGTGCAGTCAAACTGTCGAGTCCAAAGCATTTAACACATTAACTTACTGAAACAGAAATGATTACACTAACAGTTCGGTTATAATGAGTTAAAGTGACACATGTCTATAATGGAACAGAGTTGTCATGTATACCGTTTTCTGATTATCTAATAATTTATACTGAGCAGTATAAGGGATGCAAGCAGGAGTAACTGTAGTCAAGTTAGTATCACGAGATGTGTCCAGTGAACTGTGATTAATAAGCTAAACGAAGATGGGATCGAGAGATCTCGCGCAGAAACAAATGGCCATTTAAGCAGCAGTTTTTAATGACGAACAGCCACAACAAAAGTTGAGCCAAATAAGTACCCCCCCCCCCCCCCCCCCCCCAAACCCCCCCCCCCCACCCCCAAAAAAGTACTGAAAATAAAAGTAAAGGATAAGCCTTCAAGCACTACAGCTTATTTTGTCCATGCCCCTGTCAGCAGGCTTCGGTTGCTAATTTGTGAGCTTGGTCGATTTGTAGACGTCTTCCCATATTTTCTGACACACGTTCAGTGTGGGAAAGTGAAAAAAAAAGGAGATGTGAAGACGCACTAAAGAATGTTTGCACTGAGGCACTGAGATGAGTATCTTAATCCCTCACAGAATGGCATGATAGCCGGCACGCAAGCAACCTTACTTAGAACGCTCGTCTAACAACGCCATACCAGATACTGGACATTCATCTTGCCGTCATACAGGGAGACACCTGACAAGGAATCCAGGGTGCAGGGAAAGCCAGGCTTGAGATAAGGTAGGACCAACAGGAAAAGAGGAGTGATGGAGATTAACAGGTGGACAAATAGATGACATTGGAGCGAGAAATCGTCCGGGCTTTTTCAAGATGAAAAAAAAAAAAAAAACGAAGTAACGAGAAATTGAAGAAGAAGAAGAGAAGCAGATCAAGAGGGCAGTTTGTCTAAAGGCGTTGAGCTGGGCGGTCGACAGACACGGTAGCTTGTGAACATAGAAGTTTACTGTATGGCTGAGAGTTAACCAAATAGAAAACAAATATTAGTCTTGGAGTGAAATTGTGTTTTATAATAAGCAAGCTTAAATGTCGCTAGATTTGTGGATCTCTTCTCCTCTGGCCGGATTGTTAATTACAAATAGACATACAGCAAATTGCCCTTTTACTTCATTCCGTTTAGGAAACATCTGATTGAGCTTGGAGAATATGGAAGGTAAAATAGTAACCACAAAATAGTGCCACACCTAGGACCTTGAAATCTTATATCAGATAGAAATATCAAGGAAAGGAAAGAAACTTCCATATCTTTGAAACCGTTAGAGTTTTTTTTTTTTTTTTTTTAAGAATTAATGTCGTTGGACGATTGTCTACAGACGTTAAGTACGCTAACTTGTCTCCCCAAAAATGAACTCAAGCTTTAATGTTATGTTAGGTACAGAGACGAATAAGAGTGAGCGCCGAGAGGAAGAAGAAGTAGAATCAACGTTATAAAAATTTATATTTTCAAAAGTACAAACTAATTTTACGAAACAGACCTTTCAAATGACAAAGTTATCAGAAGAAAACAGAACAGTAAGATACATAGACTCTAAAAATGGAAACACTGTAGATACGACCATCAATTTTAAGTTAACAAATAACAAAGTGGGGAAAACAGCTGTGTTTCAATGTAGAAAGAAGAAAAGAAAGAAAGAAATGACAGAAACTATCCTAGTTGAAGAGAAGTCCGTTAGAAATCCCATATGTCTCATTTATAACTGGTATGGGTATTGTACCGGATAAACTTGAAATGATTTTAAAGAAGCCATGAACAAAAATGACCCAAGAACTTGTTTAGCCGAAGTCTGAAAAAATACTGCACCCATAGGAACTACAATACATACTATAGTTTTCCTAAAGCGAATTATTATTTATGATTAATAATTAAGTTTTTTAAATATAATTATTATTAATATTATTATTAATAATTTTCATTTCATATAGTATGCATATCGATTAAATGAATATAAGAATACATAATTTAAGGAATAATAAGAAAGAAGTTTAAATTTTAAGAAAATAGAAGGACACAGTACTCGGCGCCATATAGTGTACCAAATAATGTGAACTACAAGTGAGAGCCAAGAAAGATTAATTGCAGACTGTGCCGTCACTCAGGATGTTGGCTACTCGAAGAGTCAGGAGTGGTGAGATGTCCACAGGTTACCCACATTTATGTATATAAATAAACGGCCATATCTGTAAAAGATTAATATTATATATGTACCAGCAATAACATCAAAGACGTTAACAGCGGGAAATGGAGTAAGAAGTAACAACAACATTTATAATCTGTTGAAATCACCTTTGATCACTGACATCATGAAAGCTAATAGACTGAAATGGTTAGGCCATTTTGAGAAAATGTCAGATGACAAAGAAGCGAAAAGTGTATACACACACATACACACTGAAGGTGAATGGTCGTAGACCAATAGACATACTAAGAAGACGGTGGAGAGATAGTGTCCAGACAGACCTGCAAACACTTGGTGACGACAACTGGACAGAGAAGGCCAACCAGAGAGATAAATGGAGGAGGGTGATATCTGCAGAAATGAACCTAAAGGGCTCGGAATGCTGAAAAAGAAGATGAACATAACTATTTTAGAACATAACAAGTGTGTGTTCATATTTTTTTTTTTAACTGCACGTTTGCCGTCCGCCTTGCTTGCCCACCGGATTTTTCTGAGTGTAAATGTGTGTTAATTTGTCTTTGTTTTATTATTTGTCTTTTTGAAATAACTAATGTCCGAGGTACCCTTTTTTTGAAGTTTTTGGAGATTTTATGGAACAATTGTAAATTCCAATAATAATATACATCTTAGAAAATATTCAGAATCTTATACAAAGTAGTTTTTTTTTTTTTTTTGCATTTTGTAAGCTTGTGGTGTTTCTTCTGAAGAAATGTAAGAATGTTTAAGGTGGATATTTATATGTGCTATTCCTCCTTATTACCGTCAAGAAGTTCCCTGCTAGTTATTTAAACTTTGCTGTGAAGGCAGGAAAGTTGGGGAGGAAGAGGGTCAAGGAGTCTGGGAAATAGGGGCAGTGCTAGTGCTGTTGAAAGAGGACTATGAGAGTTAGAATTTTTTTTTTCCGGCCTCTGATTGAAAGAAAAAAAAAAAAATCGAGAAAACTTACCGCCGACGAACTCAGGCTCTTCAGCTTGAGTGCTCCGGCGGAAGAACCGTTTTCGGGCAAGCCGCTCTGCAAAGTGATAGTTTAGATGGAAGAATAATTCTTTTTTTCCAATTTACCGCCACAAGAAAAAAAATCTCCACGTCTCCAAGGTTCGAAGACCAGAAGCCAGAACATGTTGATTAAAGGCCATACATCAGATTTTGGTTCAACAGGAAACATTTCTTTTTTGTTTTGAAGAAGGAAAAGAAAGAACAGAGAGAAAAATGTCGTGGAAGAAAAAGAAGAGGGAATCTTTAGAAAAGGTTCAGAAGAAGAAGAAAAAAGAAATGTCCTGCTCTGAAATCTCTGTTGAAAAAGAAGAGGAAAGATGAAGAAGAAAGAAAAGAAGAAAAGAGAAAGAAGAGAAGAAGAAGAAGAAACGTCACCAGAAAAGAAATTTCGAAATTTTGTCTAATTCAACATTGCTATTATTTAGAACATTCCATCGAAGATGTTGATTTATACCTTCCCATCGAGATGCTGAATTATACCTTCCCATCGAGATACTGATTTATACCTTCCCTTCGAGAGGAAAAAATAAAGAAGATATAGTAGGACGAAACAAGAAATTAGAAAGTCTGGAAAGCGAAATCAAGTCAATTTTGAAGAGAAAGAAAGAAGAAGAGAAAGAAGAAGTAGAAGAGCACCATACCGTTTAATTGTACAGAAACATGCAGCAGAAAAGAATCAGCACTGGAAGAAAATGACATCCAGAAGTAAGACTTTTGTCACGTGAACGAATCAATACACTTACCACAAGGTATACTTAACACGCCGATTTTCACATTGTATTGTTCCACGAGTCGTAAATACCTATAATTGATTGTTAAGTGTTAATGTCAAATTGCAAAGTAAAAGTTAATAACAGAGCAATCCTATAAAGCCGCAAATTTCTTGGTTTAGAAGAATTCTTCATCAAGGGTCGTTACATAATATAGGACGAAAATTGCAAGCTGGTAAGTGTCTGCAGAATGTTTGACACAAATGATTGACAATGAAGGATGTCATCATCTTAGTAATAACGTATGTTAAAACCTTTGTCTGTAGTTAGGTAGATTATCATGTTCAGGTAACTTTTAGCTTATTAAAAACCGTAGCCAAATATTCCCATTGCTGTACAAAGCAAACTTCATCAGAGAAGACAGGAGAGAGAGAGAGAGAGAGAGAGAAGAGAGAAGAGAAAGAAAGAAAAAAGTCAGAAGAGAGATGAGAGAGAGAGAGAGGCGCAATGAAAGGAAGACGAAAGAACCAACATAAATGGCACCCAGCATGAGAAATGAAACGTTTCTCTCAGAGTCCATATTATCACCTTCACTCTAGTCTCTGACAGCTGCTAGCTTTACTGTGAAATTGCTCACATTACTTCCACAAGAGTAATTGTAACGTAAGAACTGTAATCAATAAATATCATTTTTTAACGTATTCATTATTGACTTATGCCCCCTGTATAAGTTGGCCGTGGATCAACCCAATCACTCAACATGGCTTCTGTTTATGTAGTGGTCTAAATTGTTTGATTTTTAAATCTGTATAATCGACGTTTCCAGCCTAAGCGATGCCAACAAGCTTCGTGATTCTGGGGTGAGAGGTTCGATTCCAGCTGCGGACGATCTGCCTTGCGTTGGTTTCGACAGTGGTATCGGGATCTGATCGTTTGTGGCAGTTGTAAACTACTGAAAGTTAAAATTTGCCTAGAAAAACTATAAAAGCAACAACAACAAAAATGCTAGAATTGGTTCTGCAACATTCTGAAAAGATACATAACTAACTATTTTTTAAAGTAAATTCCACTCTACACGGGGAGGGGGAGGGGGGTGGGGATATTGCTACTACATGAAAGCGCATGCTCATCATCATTATCAACAGTCATCATCGTCGTCGACCATACCTTGTCGACTGGTGTGGATTATCATGTCTCTACCACAATTTGTTATCTTCAACAGTATTTTCAGTTGTTATCTCCAACAGTATTATCATTTGTTATCTTCAACGGCATTATCAGTTCTCGTGCTGACATCTTCCATGCCATGAGAAAAGACTGTAAAGACGCCTTGTCTTGCTCGCTCTCTTTTCCCACAGATGTTACTAGTGGTCAACTTCTCACAAGTTGACTCACAAAACAATTATTGCTGTCTTTTTGAAGGTTGTGATAGGTTATCTTCGAACGCTCGACTATTTAGAAAGATGTTGGTTGCAAGGGCAATCTATTTTTTCATTTTTTAAATCGTTGAGGAAGAAAAAGTTTTTTACAAGCTAGCAAAAAATTTTTATTTATAGAAATGAAAACTTAAGACAATTATTTGAATGAATGTAAGCTTTAGCAAGCCTGCAACCAGGACAAAAGTCAGAGCTCTTTAAGGATCCATTTCCGCTAACCTACAACTGTGTAGTCGTCACCTGAATGATTGAATGACTAACCTACAACTGTGTAGACGTCATCTGAATGATTGAATGACTAACCTACAACTGTGTAGTCGTCACCTGAATGATTGAATGACTAACCTACAACTGTGTAGACGTCACCTGAATGATTGAATGACTAACCTACAACTGTGTAGACGTCAGCTGATTGATTGAATGACTAACCTAAAACTGTGTAGACGTCACCTGATTGATTGAATGACTGCTGTATTAGGTTTTCAGTCCATCTATTACATTGTTTTGCATTTGTAATTCAAAAGTAATATTTTATCTGACACTAGTCGTTTTTTACCATTTCCGCTTTTTATTAATGTCTGGTAACAAGTTCACAGTATCAACATACGATAAATCCTAGTAATTCGACCTCTGACGATAAGCACCAGTAAAAACAAAATCCCATAATGGTTTACCAAATACCTTAAAATGGGATACACAATCTCTTCAACCGTACGGTACAGGGAGAAAAGTAAACTGGGTGTATCCAGCAAATCCGTTATTGATCTCTTGATATCTTCTTCAGTTATGGGGAATTTCTACAGAATACATGCATCGTTTTCTTGTAAGTATTTTCTCATGCGGTAGCCAAATCAACTTGTCTCTAAGCAAGACTTGTCAAGGTAAGTGTGCTGGTGACGCAAAATTTATTTAAAGCCAAGTGATACTACCGACCATCTGGTGACAATACCCTGGTACCAACTGTAACAGACAGCCACGCTACAGAAATGTAGTAGACATAGGCCAAGAGAAAGGTCGTGCAGAACATAGATTGTTGGTATCAAGAACAACTATAGAAAATAAGACTAATGTATGCAACACACTGTAAACATCACACACAATTCCATTACACTTGAGTTACGTAAGTGATGAATTTGAAGACGAAGACGTTGATGAAAACCCAGAATTACTACGTAAGCCAGCATACCGCGATCGAAACCCACCGCAGGCTGCGTGGATTTTTGTCGTGGTATGGGACGTCGCAGGTCGACCCAGCCTAAAATGGGTACCAGCATGGGCTGTCCTGGGAAAGTAAAGACAGCCGGCGTAATGCTGACCACATTACCCACAGAGTGCTGATGGTTTGTAAAAATATGGGTCGCTCTGCCCATACGCCCCAAAAGGCGTGAAAAAGGAACTTTACTTTTTTTTTTTTTACTATGCTAAATAAAGTAAAAGACGGGAAGAGGGGAAGGTGGTGGTGATGGTGGTGGTTATAGGGGACATGGTCTAACTAAAATATTTACAACATGAGAAGAACGTCAACGCCCACCGAGACAAACAAATGGTATAATATGAGAATCAGAAAACGTCGTATATTGAGTTCTAATGTGTGACATAGAAACATCATCATCAAACGAACGAAAGAACGAACTTTATTTTCAAAGGGTCACAAAATGGGCACGCAGGCCCATCTTACATTCGGCCCTGACAAATACCGGTCTTTCACACAGCAGTTGTATTTTATCAATAATGCATGCTATATTCAAAATTTCATCAATAAAGGATGTTATATTCAGATAATAATATGGATGTTGAGAATATCAAGAAAAAATCAAAATCATGTTTGGTTAAATGCATCCACACTCTAGCGAACGCACACACACACACACACACACACACACACACATACACGCACCTATATACTCACTTAAACACGCATACACCCATATACATTCACACACACACCCACAAGTATACATACACACACAAATCTAGAAAGATACAGTTATGCACACACAGACACACACACACACACACGCAGAGACACAAACACACACAGACATACACATGCAGACAGACAGACACACAAATCCGCAGACACACATACTCAGACACACGTAGACACACACACAGAAACACATGCACACACACAGACGCCCATACACACATACACAAACACACAAATCTACACACACACAACCCACAGGCTCACACGCAGAACCACATATATAGACATACACGCACACACACACACGCGCGCAGACACACAAACACACACAATCGAAGACACACACACACACACGCTGATACTCACGCAGACGCATACACACATACATACACACAGACACACACACAGATACACGCAGACACACAAGCAGACAGACAAACACACAGACATACACACATACATACACACAGGCACACACACAGATACACACAGACACACAAGCAGACAGACAAACACACAGGCAGACACACATACACGCAGACACACACACACACACACACACGGAGAGACAAACACACAGAGACATGTACACACAGACATACACAGGGACATACACAGACACACACAGCATTAAGTGTCCTACTATTGACGCGGCGTTTATGCAACTCCACAGATATCGGTCCTCTGTCCTCTGGATCACTTCTACCGATGACGTCCCTCCGTGCCACCATCTCATTCTATCCGTCATCATCTCGCTCGGTCTGCCTCTCCTTCTTCTACCGTTGACCGTTCCAGTCGTCACAATACCCCCCACCCCTTCCCTCCAAAATCCCATGACTAAAGAACAGTGCCTGTCTTTCCCTTAAAGATGTATTTATTGATCTATTTTTTTTTCCTTTCTATTAGTCGTGGGTTGTGTGTTCAAGAAATTCTGGTTAGTCTGGCAGTTTGGGGGATTCTTAACATTCGTTTGGGAAACCACATTTTCAGTGTCATTAATAATTTGCGGAATCATCAGCAAACAGCAGCTCTCTGATAAGTACCTTTCTTATCCTGGTTTTGGACTGCAGCCTGCAAGCATTGTAAAGGCTGCTATCAGATCGAGAATGAATGAACATACCACCCTCCTGATATTTTCATATAACAGCTCTAGTAATTAACCTGAGTTCAACATAAAAGAATGTTCGAGACTTTTACGATTAACACCTTGGTGGTCGATTCTTTATAAAGACCAGACAACCTTGGAATAGAGCTCAGTTCGTTCAAAAATTATACTGGGAATGACGCAGGGTCGGTAACACGAGCTTGGAAGGACAGTCTGCCGGAGGGATTACAAGGAAAGAGGCTAACAGTTTGTAATGGGGTGCTGGGCAGGAAAGAGGCTAACAGTTCGTAATGGGGTTATGGGCAGGAAAGAGGCTAACAGTTTGTAATGGGGTGCTGGGCAGGAAAGTGGCTAACAGTTTGTAATGGGGTGCTGGGCAGGAAAGAGGCTAACAGTTTGTAATGGGGTGCTGGGCAGGAAAGTGGCTAACAGTTTGTAATGGGGTGCTGGGCAGGAAAGAGGCTAACAGTTTGTAATGGGGTGCTGGACAGGAAAGAGGCTAACAGTTTCGTAATGGGGTGCTGGCAGGAAAGTGGCTAACAGTTTGTAATGGGGTTCTGGACGGGAACGACCAAAAAATCATTGGATCTAGAAGGAATAGGACAAACCTCCACTAGAGCATGATACGGAATGATTGAAACAAGATCATATTATTTAGAACGAACAGACATTTTGTTGCTTTTCGCGTCTAATTCAGCACTGTGTTAGAAGAGAGTGAAGATGTTGTTTCGTGGATCATTCTTTCATTAGGATTCGATGCTGCTGATATTCGTAATCTATCATAGTATCCAGAAGGACAATACCCAAAACTATGTACTTTATGTTGTGACGTTGTTGAAAGTACCCGCCTGTCTCATGCTTTACGATTAAAGAGTTTAGCATACAGCTGTTTCACGGCTTAATATGAGAGTGCCTGTTCAATCATCAAAGGGTGATCGTACAGTGTTGAGTGAGTGAGACAGTAACGGGAATAAGAAGCAAGGGCGTCCGATAATGTCAATGGTCGTTAGACTTAGCCGTGACGAACCGGCTGCTATCCATTCAAGGTACTCCCACACTCTATCCATATCGATACTTTTTGTCACCTATTTTTCCTAAAGACTTTATTTCTAACTTGTTTTGTTCACTGCATTATTTACAATTTAGGACACATACTTAAAATGACTGCTTTAAACTTTGAACTCATATTAAAGTAAATAAAAATATTTATAGAAGAATTAATAGTTTCTAGAAGTACAGTCAGTGACCAAACAACGTACCATGTGTTCATAAACTTCCCGGTCAGACTGAACTCTGGGTAACACGTCATCATGACGAACGTCACTGTTGAAGGCGTGTAGCAAACGATAAACACAACTGAAATTGAAGTCACCATCTTGACTACTTTCTGTTCTTTACGCGAGGACGTGTCAAGGGTTGTTGAATTTGATGTGGCGTTCTCCTGTCGCCATTTTGATTTCTTGTTTAGTTTGATAATTAGGATAATCGTGCAGACGACAACACAGACCAGTGCTAACACCGACATAGCTACGCTGTGAATCGGAAATGTGATTGTTTCAACAAATACTTTATCTTCTGTGAACACAAGTGTGAGAAGTGTTTTGTTTTTGGGTAGGTGAAGGCGCCATTCCAGTCTGTTGACGTAGTAAAATGGAGAGAAGATGGCAATCATAAATATAAAAATGAAAGCGTTGATCATCATTGTTCTTTGAGGCGTGATGATGTCTTTAACTTTGAGAGGCAAGGCGATGCATAAACATCTCTCCAGAGTGATAAAGGCGTTGATAAAGCTTGCGGTTCTGTAGACATGTAAAATAAAATATCTTTAATCGGATATATATTATTTCTTCAAATACATTTCAAAACTTTCAATCTTACATCGTGTAAATACGGATTTAAATGAGACGTTTAGCAGGAAAGTGCACGATACGAGGGAGGTGGCGAAAGACCGAGTTTCCTCGGGCAAACCGTGATGACAGTGACGTTCTACAAAGGGTCTGCTACGTGTAACAGGATCATACCTTGTATTAGACTCAGGTTTGGCACGTACAAGTCGCACCGTAATTTCTATCACAGGCGTGTGAAAAAAAAGTTAATTCTGTTGTGATGCGTATAAGAAAATACTCCATATCTCACCTCGGGCGCCAGCCTTCTCTGTGCTAGTTTTACGGAACCTCTTGCAAGACTCCTAGTGCATGTTCCCTTCTTGAGCCACGGATAATGTATTAAATGAGCACTAACAGAGCTGGCTGGGGATCACGGGGCTGGCTGGGGATCATGGAGCTGGCTGGGGATCACGGTTGCCCTCAGAGATGCTGAGTCCATGTTGGCCCTTATCAGCCAACTCCAGTCCGTAGGTGAAAACATATTATCAAAACTAATTTCGATCATAAGTAAAGTCCGCTTGCCGAATGTTCCACTGCATGACAACTCTCGGTTAAAAGTCTGCGAAGTAAAAGAACAACTGAACTGTTGAGACTGACCTCTTGACACAGAGATTTGCCCGTAGCGTAGACGAGCAACATCTCCAGTGGTGGTTTCTTTTGGTAAAATTTTGTCTCTATGCATCCTTTGCTAACCCTCAACGATGTTCTCACAACGGCGAGGTATATGGCGACTTCTACTGTCTGTCTGCTGGTTAGGCTCACATGTCAGACAGACATACGACCCATTGCACATCAGCAAAGTCTCAATATTTGACCGTCAAAATTCTTACTAATTGGCAGACAGGTTCAAAAGTCAGTTGCCATTAACCCCACTCGCCTGAGTGTTGGGGCCACATAAGAGAAGCTATCAATGGTGCATGCTTCTCCCTACTGTCGTACTAAGGGCACAGTTGAAACAACGTTCAAAGTGTTTAAAATAATGAAGAAATATGTTTATATCTGTGTGGCCATCAAAATCCTGTACCTGAGGACTGCTCCCTGCTAATCTCCGGAGGCCGCAACCCGCGACTAGTAGCAAGCTCAACATACGGTTGTGTGGTAAAGCACTAATATACAGGACCTGGCGATTTCTTAGGTTAGCCCAGAACCAGAACGTCACGTGTCAGCTCTGCATTTATTGAAGCCTCCTTGAATTGCAAACATCCTTTTAATCTGCAGCCAACCTTTCCTAAAGATGACACAGCGGTAACAACTAAACGTTGCTTCGCCTTCTCAGCAGAATCAGCAGAAACAAAACGAGGAAAACATATCTCAGTGTTTACTATCCAGCGTGTCTGTCACACGACCAGCGATTACTAGCAAAAGTATCCTCTTGGATCAACAACGTGATTGGATTCCCTTAAGGACTACTCTTCATCTAGAATCGCTAACTACATTATAAGCGCACAGTTTGCAAGTTACGTTAGCTTTTGCAGTCGCTATGGTCAGACCTAGGAAATCTACAAAACTGTGTGCCTCACATAAAGCAAGGTGACCAGAAGGTGAAGCAGATGAGCAACGCTACAACATCTAGTGCAGCAAACACACGAGAGACCAGTTCGTCGACAATAAAAGATGCAGTCAACACTGGAAAAGAGACGTCTCGGTGGAACGAACTGGCAAGCCTGGATAAGACACAACCGCAGCCGCGACAACCATCAGAGAGCAGTAACCATCCAAATGCTGCCGAGAAGCAAAGTATCGAAACAACCGCCATTTTGTAGCATTTCAATAAGCAAGATGCACAGACTCAGAAGTCAGAGCAGACAGCCAACCGATTGATGACCACACATTCCGGGCAGCATGTATTGATCTGAGAGACCAGCATCGAACATCAACTACCCTAACCATTCTGACAATTTTAACGTTCTTGGAGGGCCTATGGAGAAAGCGATCCATTTGGGAATCAAAGAAATCAACCCTAATCGCCGCTAACCCTAGACTGTTACATAAAATTAGAAGAACCCTAACCCTAACCGAACAGATGCTCAGTGCGGATGTGGGTTTTCAACCGGACGCTTACCGACAAGGAAATACAAGAGCAAAGGCAGGAAGATTACTCAACATTACAGATCACTAAGGTGGAGCGGCTGGGATCGGGGTACAAGCCTGCGACGGAGGCTATGGGGACAACCGTTGGCGATCATATTCTTGATAAACGTATGATCGACAGTTGGCCACACAGACCTGAACAGTATGTCTCACAACACTGCCATGTTCGCCTTGCCAGAAGGCCGGGCTTTCCAGAGCAAAATGTCTCAGAAAGCATGATTGCTAGTATCCACATGCCTACCGGAAGTATTCAAGAAAGGTTAATATGGACTGCAATTTCTCGAAGCAGATAGGAAATGCGCAAACTGCTTCAGACCACAGGGAACCAGATATCCCTGTGTATCCAGCGATGCAGAGAGATTATAAAAGTAGCCATCAAAGAAAACTTACCCGATAAAGAAGCACATAGTAGACATTAAGCACACAAGAGCGACACCCTACTTGAAAAGTCGAGGATTCAAGGCCAGATGGACAGGTTTATAATCTAATACAGAACATGGTGCAGCATATATACACCACATGCAAATACGAAGTCAAATGGAGGTTATGAGAGACATATATACAAACTAAATTATAAATCCAAAGACAAGGCAGATATTGTGACAATGCTTATGGATTTTCAAAAGAAACGAGACCGACGAGAACCAGTTCCAGTACAACGAGAATCAGTCAACACCGTGACTGATAGACCTCCTAAATCAAATAAGAAAACTACAGAGATACAAAGAGCAAAGCCAAGACTAAGACGAAGTGAGGCAACGCACTGTTTGCAAGGATAGTTATGAAAGAGCTAGTATAGCGATCAAGAGAGACGCAGGACGAGTGACAAGGAGAACAGTGTCGACTAGCCGTCTACAGGCTCTACCAACCAGCAATAATCAGACGGAAGTACAAAGAACCCACCTAGTGCAGAAGAAATCTTACCAAGTCAGCAACAGAATGATGGCCTGGAACATTTTATCAACAGGTTAAACTCAGCATGCAGTAAATACAACATGAAGATCAATGCAAACAGAATCGAAACAATGCAAGTTAGGAGATCCCCTGTCCCACAACATATACAGCTGAATGGTTCTGGTCTGAATCAGGTTAGGGAGTTTAAATGTCTAGAAAGTGATTACGGATGGTGGTAGAGTTGACAGAGAAAAAGAAACCATAAGTCAGAAATCAAGTGCACTAATATACCAACTGTAACCACTATTAGGACATCCAAGCAAAACTATGAGTGCTAATAGACAGATTATAAACAGCATATTCATTCCAACATTAAGCTACCAGTGCCAAACATGGGCACTATCTAAAGCCCATATATGCAAAATTGCCACCTGCGAGATGAGATGCCTAAGAAAAGCAGCCAACCTAACTATCCGAGATCGAGTGAATAACAAAACTATCAGACAAATTAAAGGAACGACACCTTGTACTAGATTCATCGAGAAACAGCAGATCAAGTGGTTTCGCCATCTCGTTAGAATGCAGCAAGATCAAATACCATCACAAGCACTACATCTCAGAAGATCAGCTACAAGAGCAAGAGGACGGCGGCGGAAACATGGATCGACAACATTAAAGACACTACACCTTCACGGAATGACAATAGCTAGTGGCAGCTAGTGTGCACTGGAACAAAGATTATTCCTCCCCACGGCGCTTAACGGCAGAAGTGGTTTATGATGATGATAATGATATAGATGATGACAGAACGCTAAGAGTGATGCAAAGGCCAGATCAAGATAACGACACAACTAAGGTGTCGATAGCCACAACAACGGACAGCAGGACTGCTACACCAGTGGGTGATTTCGTGTGTGCCCTAGTGGATACCACAGGCAGATAACATCCTTGGAGCAGACTACCTGACCCACTTTAACAAAACTACAACAATCGCAGTCACAATCATGAAAACTGGCACAGAAGACGCTCAACCAGTGGCAGAGGAAATATCATAAAGCCCACAGCGAGCCTCCAGCTAAACAAATAGTGCCAAGACAACACCACTTCACTCAAAAAACAGAAGACACTATTCGACAAGACGTAGGAGGCTTGAACCACCAAAACCAAGAAATACCTAATGAAACAGCAGCACGATAAGGAGCCACAATTCTAGCCACTGCTATCTAGGAGAGGCTAGTTCCATAGATAGCAGCTTAACTTGGCTAATCAAAACTAAGCTCAAGCGGAAAGTCTTGGTTGTTCGTCTGTTTGAACGATGGCTTTGTGTCAGTGCCTGAATTTTGCTTGTACATTCTTTTTACTAGGTTTTTTGTGTGCAACTGATTGTTCCTTGCGACTTGGGCCGATGCATTCTGATCTTTAAGGAAGCTCCCAGTTAGTCGACTCCTATGTCATGCTTATTGGGAAAGCAGTGGGTCTATTCTTGTTTCTCCCGTAATGGGACCCCGAAACCTACACAGCGAGGTTCGGGGAGTGACGTGTCCTTGCAACATTGTTGCTCAAAACTTAGAGAATGTACTCCAAAACCGTTAACTGTTTGATGCTTATAGAGAAGCAACCGACCTATTCCAGCATCAATAAACAAAAAGCAAATGGCACACAAGGCGATTAAAAAACTTGAATAGCTTTGGTTGAGACTACCGATCTCCTCGTAAACGTTTACTGATAATCTTGTAGAACTGAAAGAAGAGTATAAGACTTAGATATTTGTGGGAGAATGAATCTGTTACATTATATATCAGGTTGCCATAACTGGCAAAAGACAGGGCACCACACAATGTTATAGACATACAAAAGTAACAGACCCAGAGGCCGACCACACTGAACATGGACCGCAGAAATATCAGAGAAACTGAAAAGTTCTATATACAAATAAAAGTAAAGGCCCTGTTTGGGAGATCTCTAACTGCCCTGACTCTGCGAGGCATTCCAGGAATAAAGAAGAAGAGGACTAAGCCATAACACCTTGAAGCTAAAAATGGCTTACCTGTTAGAGCACAGGCGAGTCCAGGTGCCGGTCATGTAGGTGATATCGAATGCGTTAAAGGGCAGTTCCAACATGGCAAAGATGGGGCTGCAGGAGAAGCACATCCAGAACATACTGACCACACACAGGAAGTCCGCTATCGCTAGAGCTTGAATCATTGATTGTCACATAACTGATGTTAGCATACATGCAGTATTTTCTTTCATATACACGTACCGTTACATATAAATGTAAACATGATGTTAGTACCATATATACCATTTTAAATTCTGAGATAATTTCCTATTATATTTTTAGCCTGTCGATCTATGAGTAGATAGAAATCCAGGCAGATAGATAGGTAGGTAGACAGACAAACATACAGACAGACATTCAGGCAGTCAGGCAGGCAGACAGAGTGACAGGCAGACACACAGATTAATAGACAGACAGACAGACAGACAGACAGACAGACAGACAGACAGACAGACAGACAGACAGACAGACAGACAGACAGACAGACAGACAGACAGACAGACAGACAGACAGACCGACCGACCGACCGACCGACCGATAGATAGATAGATAGATAGATAGATAGATAGATAGATAGATAGATAGATAGATAGATAGATAGATAGATAGATAGAATAGATAAATAGATAGATAGATAGATAGATAGATAGATAGATAGATAGATAGATTAGATAGATAGATAGATAGATAGATAGATAGATAGATAGATAGATAGATAGATAGATAGATAGATAGATAGATAGATAGATAGATAGATAGATAGATAGATAGATAGATAGATAGATAGATAGATAGATAGATAGATAGATAGATAGATAGATAGATAGATAGATAGATAGATATGACTGGGGTACTGAAACTATGATAATGATGATAACGACTATAATCCTAGTGACGGTGATGATATTGATGACAAATGTTACAGCGATGCTGTAGAGTACAAAGATCACGGTAACCATGGTGCGTATTTATGTTAGCAGATGTAAGTTGGTTATGTTGGTCGTGATGATTATTCTAATTAATCGGGTCAGGGAGATCACGTGTTTTTTTTATGACCAATGCGATGATGATAATGTTGATGCCGATGATGATGCTTTTGAGGATAATTATGATAACGACGAAAATTATGTAAAGGTGACGATGATGATAACGAAAATGATGCTAATGATGAACAAGAGGACGGTAACAATAGAGTGGAATAGATAGAGTCATACC
Source organism: Candidula unifasciata (assembly GCA_905116865.2). NCBI lineage: Eukaryota > Metazoa > Mollusca > Gastropoda > Stylommatophora > Geomitridae > Candidula > Candidula unifasciata. Next base: position 19,998 of record CAJHNH020002975.1, read on the forward strand.
AAGCAAACTGATGTTGACACTGTCCTTCAGCTTCTGCTTGATGAAGACGATGATGTTAATAACATTGGTCACAATCCCCAACAAACTGACCAGCCCACAGCCCATCACCATGACCGCGGCCATAAAATACTGGGCCAGTTCTACACTGACCGGGTCACTTCTCTAGCCTCTAGCTGGCTCACATTTCTGTCTTCCATAGAGGTTTTAGATGTTCAGACTATTACGGATTGAACCCTGTCCTGTCACAATACTACACACAGTTCTACTTAGAGTCAGAGAAAAAAGACAGACCTGTCTAATGGTTTCCCATACTAAATTTTCATTTGTACATTTTGCCAGGTTTTGAAGTGTTCGGTAAGTTTTACATATTAGTTACAAATATCTATTTTTTTTTTTAACGTATCCAGAAACCATGAGTTGTAAACCCTTTGGCTCGGTACTATGGATATCGCAACCCTTCGGCATTGATTCCATTATAGGTACCATTAATCTGGGAGAAATGTGGCTTTTCTGCCTACCCCCGGGAGTGAACCTGGACCACAAGGAGTTCGTCACCCGGAATATCTATACGCCATAGCACTACAGAGGATATAGATATGTATATATAAATATAATATATGAGATTAAACAATGTAATAAAGCTAAACAGGTATGTTATGATAAATCAAAATTAGGTGAGGATACTAAGCAAGTACATAATTCAATCTAATAAACTTTGTTATTTGAATTGACGACACAGACAATCATCATATTAGGATGTAATGCCACATACATGTCCACTGTACTTTCAGATGTCAAATAAAGAAGAGATAAACATAATAGGAAGTATTAAAGTAACATATTGTGATCTGTTTCGTATATAGCTGAAGACACTTAGCCTGAATGTATCTTGTCATTGGTCAAAGGTTGCTCTGAACAAGGATTACATAACTTAAGGATCAAAGAAAAATATACTTCACAAAACGTAAGTGAAATAACATATAGTAGTAGATTTAATGTAGATTCCATAGCAACTAGCTTGAACGTCTTCTGCCATTGCTAAAAAATCGTTCTAAATGAGGTTACCTACATACTAAAGCACCGAAGAATAATATATGTAATATAGTGTAGGGAAATAACATATTGTTATATGTTTAGTGTAGATCTGAAAGCAACCAGCTTGAGTGGTTCGCGCCATTGCTGAACAATCGTACTGAATGAGGTCAGACATGGATATATTTTATCCACCTTGGTAACATCACACGATCCAGTAAAAAATGAATGAATTATTGAAATATTATACATGCTTAGCAATCTTGGTACAGTTCCTTGTTTCGTTATTATTATTACCAGGTTTTTTGCCTGCTAGCAAGGGAATATAGTAAGTAGTGGACGTGTTTTACAAAATGTTTGTAACTATTTAACAGGTACTCTGCTGGTATTCATTTCATACAATAAATTTACCCTGGGGATAGGCGAGAGAAAACATCAGATACTTAATCGCATATGCTCACTTTCAATATTCACTGATACGCATGAAGGGTTGGAACAGGGATCTCACTAGCAGACTTGCCCACACTCGAATCATCTCAGTGGTGGACAACAGGTCACCTGGGCTACCACAATAGCCTTGCTTAAAATGTGTTGCAAACCATCCATGTATTACAAATACATACAAACAAACATACATAAATACATACATACATACGTACATACAAACACACATACATACATACACACACATATACGTACATACATGCATACATACATACATACATACATACATACACACATTACATACCTACATACATACATACATACATACATACATACATACATACATACATACATACATACATACATACATACATACATACATACATACATACATACATACATACATACATACATACATACATACATACACATACATGCATGCATGCATACATACATACATACATACATACATACATACATACATACATACATACATACATACATACATACATACATACATACATACATACATACATACATACATACATACATACATACATACATACATACATACATACATACATACATACATACATACATACATACATACATACATACATACATACATACATACATACATACATACATACATACATACATACATACATACATACATACATACATACATACATACATACATACATACATACATACATACATACATACATACATACATACATACATACATACATACATACATACATACATACATACATACATACATACATACATACATACATACATACATACATACATAAATACATACATACATACATACATACATCGCACAAAATTAGTGAGATACATACATCTACGCACAATCATCTGTGTTCAGCTGAACAGACAGGCAAGATGTTTGGGAGAGAAAATAAGAGAGACGCTGAGAAAGAGATCTAGAGAAAGAGAAAGAGTGAGACAAAGACGATGTCTTCAAATCTGAAAAGTTTGGGGGAGGGGGAGGGGGACCCAAGTGAGATGGTACAAATACGACAAAATGACGAGAGACCGAAAGAGGCAGTAAAACACATGTGAATACATGGAGTAGAACGGAATAAGAAAACATTATAAATAAACGCATGGTGGGTAGTTGTTATCTCTTCAATGTAATAATAAAAACAAAAATCGAGGAGGTGTGCTGCAAGAGGAAAAGGTTGGGGGGGGGGGGGGGGGGGGGGGGGGGGGGAGAGAGACAAGGAGGTAGGAAAAAGGTAGTGAAACGAAAAGAACAAGAGTGCTTTAACAAAAACAAAAAAGCAAAAAGGAAACTATGTGTCAGTCAAACGACAATAGTAACAGCACAAACAACAGAAAGCAGGAAATAACAAATTAGTTGTTTATTTAAAAAATGATTACAATTTGTTCCAGAAAGGCACTAAGTTGAATTCTTTACTAAGTTAATGTATTTCTGGCAAACATACTACATATAGGGGATGTGGTCAGAGCAAACATATATGACAGAAATGCATTATAAGATGTAATATGTTTTGTTTTATGACTTTAGGCCATATGCTAATCCCAGATTTTTCTCAGAAGCCCACATACGTAGCAATAGCTCATGTTTTACAAAAAAAAAAAAAAAAGGATAACACAATAGCTCAAGATTCACATTAGATCAGGGACAAGGTGCGACATATTAAAATTGTTGCGAAGTGCTAACAACAATATCAATCGATATTTCCTCCTCGCTAGCTTCAAAAGTGATAGTCAACAGATTTCATTCTGTACTCATATTATTTACTCAAGCACAATCTTGTTAGTTGCACATCCGTCTCATGACTTCGTAGAAATGGCACTTTGGAGTTACGAAGCGCTTTCGCAACACCTATGCCACAGACACTGGTGGTATTATTTGACAGTGCTATCAAGTAGTAAACTATCTGATCATCAGTAACTCTCAAATAACACAGCTACAGTCATTGCTGGTTGACAATAGCGTTTCGGCAAATGAAGCCATCACCAAAACAATAAAGCCCAGACCAGCATTCCCAAGACAACTTACCTGATGAGTTGTTGTATTACCTGGTCTATCTGTTGGCAAGGTTTTGTGCAGAAACAATGCTATAACATTGTCCACATATCGGTAGTGTATGAAACATGTTGCTTACAGCTTGTCATAATGTAAGTGGAATAATTTAACTTGACATTCATTTAATATAAACCAAATCAATGCGGTAAAACCACACTTGTTCATAAATGTGTTTTTAATTGTTTTTAAAGATTTTTTGTGTAAATAATACTTATAATTTATAAACGGTTCTGGCCCATCGCATTGGAAAATGTATGGGTTTTAGTATTTGACCTGACTAATCTAGTTTTCTTCTGCAGCGCTTTGATGATGCCTCCTGTGTTGATTCGGACGGGACCGTAAATTGCCGGCATAATCTGCGAAATCAAAATACAGTTTGAAACTTTTGATCCACACTATTAGTGGAGGCATCGCGAGACTTGCTTCGTGCTGAGAAAAATCTACCTTTTGGGGCTGCTTTGCGATAGATTCACAGTCTGCTTTGCGTCATGTTCGAAATACTAGATGTGTTATGACTGCATATCAAAAGTAGATGTTTTTTAAATTAAATCTATGCAACTCAGATTTTACTTAAGTGTTACTTCAAGCTTGGAACTCAGAGAATTTAGACGATACTTCTAATAACTAGTCTTATTGCTTTAGGCAATAATTATGTTATAATAGGTTAAATATAACATTAATATAACAAGGAGTCCCCGTGGCGAAGTGGTCAGGTCTGTGACTCGCGCTCTGAAGGTCGTGGGTTCGTTTCACGGCTGCACCGTTCAGTTCACGAGTACAATTTTTAAGAGTGTTATCGGGAATTGTAGCCTGAGCTACGGAGTTCGTGCATTGTGCTATGCTCTCGGCAGATGGCTTCCCGTCCTGCTGAGAGACTGAGCCATATGGGATTAAAAGAAATCCGGTGAAAGGATGTCGATCCTGCAGACTTGTAACATAAGGTTAATGTCACAACCGACTGATCTACGAGAAGTAGAAGAAAGCCCATTCTGTAGTACGAGCCAGGGACGCATAGTGAGCTTCATTTGTACTGGAAGAGATCAGAATAGCAATGAATTCCAACAGATTTCGATAACAGATTCGCAACACATTACTACACAAATCGTGAGAGACTCGTGTCTATACCAAATCGCATATGCTGCCCTTTTTTGAGGATATATGTGGGTTTCCTAATGCTTTTTAAAATTATTTGACAAGGTCGTGGCCACATCTGTCTGCTGTTTTTGATAATCACATTTCTATATATGCTTTTACATGTGCATATTTGCTCGCTTATTTACAAGTAAGATTGTGATATCTAAACTAAAGTAAAGTTAAGATCCCTTTACACGCCCTTAAGCACATCGGGCATATGGGAAGAGCACCCATATTTTTACAGACCAATCGGCACTAGGTGGGTAATGTGGTCAGCATTACGCCGGCCGTCTTTACTTTCCCAGGACAGCCCATCCTGGGTGATATCTGAAGGTGAGATATTTTGCAGAAATGTCATACGGGATTCGTTGAGAACTGTATTATTTTACGTTGATTGTTCTTGTAACAGTTATCTTGATCCAGGATCCGGTACGACAACACCCAGTCCCGCTGTAAGTAAAACAGCAATGCATTACCACACAGTGCGGAAAACTGGAACGTATGGTTCATGGTGTCAACAGTTCCTTTTCTTGCGATGTAAGTACTGTAAAGACTTTGATCGAAACATTTGCTTGCTCCGTATGCTCCTTTCGCTAGGCAGTCTAGAAGTATTTTATTGACTCGATCAGTTTCCCCATGTATCAAGGGCATCAAAGTTCGATTATCCCCTATCGTGTTTGCCAACACTAGTACGAGTTTCCAACTGAACAACAATCACTAAATCGTGTCAAGCGTGCACAGTCTTGGTTGACTCGTAACAATTCTATACAATCTCAAAGAGATATTATCAAGAGTATGAACATTCGCTCAACTAGATTAGAAAATATCGAGCGTGCCCAATCTCATCCCTGTATGGCACATCTCAACAAACTCGAAGCGGGTATGGAATAACTTGCGAACGTGTTCTAAATATGGCACATCCTTGTGGTTTTGAAGTCAATATATCAATCTTCGAACTTGTATCAACATTCATCAGCTATCGTTATGCCTAGTGGCACATGAGGCTTCAGAGAGGACTTTCCATGCTTTCATGTCCCTTGCATTCATCAGTACAGTTTTCCATGTCAAAGATGCCGCACTCAGGTCACTTTTCATCGTTCGTCTCCATGTTGTTTTTGGCGCCCCTTTTTTCTCGCTCCCTCTGGTATCCATGTGAGAGCTGTTTTGGCAGGTATATCAGGATTCATTCTCATAACGTGGCCAAGCCATTTCCATCATCTCTTGGTTATCATACTGTCTAAAGTTTCTTGGTTTGTGGCTTGAAGTAGTTTAGTGTTTGAGATTGTATCTGGCCAGAAATTTTTGATAATTCTCCGTAGACATGTGTGGTGGAAGGTGGACAGCTTGTGTACATCCTTTTTGGTCATTCTCCAGCATTCTGCTCCATAAAGAAGAACTGGCAAAATGATGCTCTTGTAGAGTCGGAGTTTTGTTCCTCTGCAGTAACTGTTGGATTTCCAGATTTGCCTCATCCTTCCAAAAGCAGCTCTAGCTTTGTTTAGGCGTGACTGTATGTCTTCCTCTGCCCCCCCCCCCCCCCAACCCCCACTCCCAGTAGGGACACTACAGTGTCAAGATATGTGAAATGTTCTACAAGTGATTGCTTAGTTATGGTCACTGGTTGTTGGTTTGGAATGTTTGTCATGATCTTAGTTTTCTTTGTATTTATTCTCAGTCCCACCATTTCTGCTGTGCAGTTTAGTCTGTTACTTTTCTCTTGTATATGTTCATGTTTATGTGATAGGAGTGCTTTATCATCTGCAAAATCAAGGTCCTCAAGCACGGTATATGGAGTCCATCCTATGCCTTTCAATGTCTTGTCTACTGTGGTTTTTAGTATCCAATTAATCACAAGGTTGAAGAGGAGAGTGACATGACACATCCCTGTCTTACACCTGTCTTTACCTGAAAAGATGCATTGTAATTTTTTATACTGCAGAAAAAGTATCAACATTGTCACCTACAAAACCGTATAGCAGATATCGACAACATAGCAATGACATTACAACACATGGGCACCTAGAACCACCATAAAACGGGCCTGGGGTAGCCTACGACTGGCCTTGAAAGTCGGAAGGGGATTATCCAAAGTCTTGAAGGAATAGAAATGCAGTGTAAATGGATTGACATAAATGGAAACGAATCTGTCAAAAAGAGGATCAGTACGAAATGCTGGCGATGAAGATGATGATGATGACGATAACAGAGTTGATGACGATGGAGATGGTGGAGGTGATGATGGTGATGATGATAAGAGAGTTTATGACGATGATGGTGGTAGTGATAATAATGGTTGTGGTAGTGGTCGTATGATGATGACGGTGATTGTAGTGATGGTGGTATTGATGATGATTATGATCGTTGCGGTCGCAATCAGGGTGGTGATGATGATGAGAAGGAGGATGATATGATAAAGATAGTTCTGGCGGTGACGATGATGATTGGGATAATTAATGATGGTAAAGGATGATGACGCTGTTGATGACATTTTGTTAGATCTCAACTGCTTGAGTTTCAGTGGAATCCCCAATGTATTGCCCTGAACGTTTCCTTGAAAGCAAACCTGAACTTAGTACTCATCCTTAAATAAACAAAAATATTTACACTAGAATTGATTGTCTCTACAAAAACAGTCAAAGACCAAATTAAAATATACATATTTTCGTATTTTCCCCCGAAACTAAAATTTGGAAAAAGTATCATCATCAAAAAATTTACTGTTGATGGCAAATAGCATATTAAAAAAATCGCTGATAGAAATATCACCATTTTTGCAACATTTTTTTCTTTCGCTGAGTTTGTTCCAAGCTTTGTCGTCTGCGAAACGGAAGTCATCCGCCATTTTGTTTTACTGTTTAGTTGAAAAACTATGACAAGAGTGCAGACAATCACAATAAACTGAGCTAGGAGAGGTATAAAAACACTGTGTATTGGGAAAGTTGCCGTCTCTACTTCAACTCTATTCTCTGCGAACGTCAGACTTAGTATAGTTCTGTTCCAAATTTTGTTGTAACACCAATCTAATTTATTGACAAAGTAGAATGGGGTAAAAAACGTAATAATGATCACATAAATTAAACCAATCACCACTTTGGTTTTCAATGGAGTGATAATGTCTTTGACTTGTAAAGGAAGCGTAACACACAGACATCTCTCTAGGGATATATAGGCTGTAATGGTGCTGGATATTCTGCAAGTAAACAAAAATACCAACAAATAAAACACAAACAATTGATTTCATAATTTGTTGCCTGGCATATTTTGCTGTATCTCGCAAGGTGCATACTACAGTAACAAGTTTGGTCCTGTATCTGTTTTTCATGTAAGCGTACGCTGAGAATGGACTTCAGCCCTGCCAATAGCATTGTCTTCTCAATACACCTACATCCTTAACTTGGTTTCCTTCACGTTGTTTCTGTCTTAAATTGCAGTCTTCGCTAATCTCAAGTAGAATTTGAAAAATTATTGATTAATGCTGCGGCACCCCTGGCATACGCTCGAGGCACCACTTGCATACGCTTGCGGCATCCGTAGGTGTACCCAGTTTGGGAACCTCTGCCTAAGAGGACCTTCTGCATGACCATGATGATAGTATACGTAGCTGACAAGCACAAAATGCCAGAGTTCCAGCATAGCAAACTAAATAAATGTGGTCGAGACCTTTTAACAGCACAGGCGCTGTGCACAATATATATATATATGTATATATATATATATATATATATATATATATATATATATACAAACACACACATACATCTCTGTGTGTGTGTGTGTGTGTGTGTGTGTGTGTGTGTGTGTGTGTGAAATGTATGAGCAAAATCCTAATAGAGAACTTCTGCACATGGTTAGTGCAGGGATTCAGTGCGCTACTTAGCCCTTTGCACACTGGTGTAGGTTAGGGCTAACATGCCACCTTCCTCACCCTAATAACTGTATGAAGGAAGAAGTCCCCTGAATGGTGAATGTTGAATCAAGAATCGAAATCACAGTACTCGGGACACTGCTATACGTGCTCCATCTCTATCTTCACCAGCTAGCGGAGAGTTCCAGTTCTGATAGCGCTAGTAACTGTCTGTTTGTCTCATCATTTCCCTAAGTGTTGAGCGTCGGCGAGATCCCCAGGTAACTCCTTGCAGCGCCATTCTCTCCAGACCGCAATGATCTGTCTGCGCCTCTCCACTTTTCACTCGTTCCCAAAGGGCCCTAACACTATCTAGCTTTGCATATAACAATTCACCACCAAGTGGTGTAGAGCTGGCCAATCTATCTGCCTGCTCATTTCCCACACACCAGCATTATGTGGAGAAAATATTCAAAAGGCTGACAACTATCTGGGACCTCTAAAGTGATGCCTGCCATTCTACGCGTGCATGCCTGTCGTCACCTTTTTCAACAAGCTCTCTGAATCAGTCACAATCACGACATGTTGTACAGCTGATTCTCAAGCCAGCAGAAGGCAGCAGAGACTCCACCTCTAAGTTCTCTAAAAAAAGTGTACAGTCTCAAAAATATGTCTCCCCCCCCCCCCACCCACCCCCGATACATCCTGAAAAAAGAATCAACAGATAAATCATCAAACTGAACTGAAAAATACAGGGACTAAAAGCCCATGTTAAGTTAGAATAGAACGGACACTTATGGGTTATACTCGTGTGCCATAATGGTGATTCGTCGAATAATCATAAACGTAAATATCTCTAGCGAATTCTTCAGCATTATGTGCTTTCAGAACTAATGAATTTTCAATGTCTGGTACACTTTCACGGAGGTTGGCCTCTGTCTTGTGTTTCTTTTTTTTTTTTTTTTCCTTTCTTCAAAACTGCACCTCCTATCATCGTTCTCTCCAGGCTACGATGACCCCAGAATATCACAGAATCTCAGCTTTCGAGACATAATGTTGTTTATGAACCAGGACTCAAATCCGACATTATGTCGATGTTTATCTTCTTCTTGGTCCACAACATTCTCAGAATGTTTCTGTAGCAATTCAGTTCAAAAGATCCGATCTTTTCCTTTGCTTCAAAGATTGTAAAAAAATCAGTGACTCACAGCGATGGTATTTTGTGGCTATTATGTCATTAACCTTCATGCTGTTTAACATCTGCATTGCTAAACTGTTACGGCAAGTCTTTTTTATCATTTATTTTGTGCAGTCGCCGTTGTTGTTCAATCTTCTTCTTCTTCTTCTTTTTCTTCTTCAGCATTCTGACCCCTTGAGGTTTATTGCTACAGATATCACCCGCCTCCATTCATCTCTCTGGTTGGCCCTCTCTTTCCGGTTGGTTGACACCACGTGTTTTCGGGTCTGTCTTGATATTATCTCTCTATGGTCTTCTTGGTATCCCTAGTGGTCTACGAGCATTCATCTCCCAGGTGTATACAGGTTTTACTTCTCTGTCATGTGATATTTTTTCTATATGTCCGAAACATTTAAGAGGATTAGTTCTCATAATGCCAGTAATCAGTGGTGATTTAAACAGATTATGAATTTGTTGTTTGAGAAGCTCTCATTCTACGCTGTTTGCATCTTTGATGGGCCCAAAGATTCGTCGTAAGACTCTGTTTTCGAAAACCCGTAATGAGGTTCATCTCTTTTAGTTGTGGTGCAAGTTTCAGAGCCATATAACACGACTGATATTGTTGTTCAATACTGAGCTTAAATATTACAAATTTTCATATTTTTAATCTCTTCGTTATAAATTTTATTCAGTAGTTTGTGTAGTGTAGTAACTGTGGAAATTTATTTTTTGGGGAGAGTGAGAAAAACAGACCTTTTTCGTGAAGTTTTTACTTACCTGTTGAAGGAAACATGTGGCCAGCCAACTGTCAGATACAGTACATCAAATAAATTCACCTGCAGATGCGAGACATCCAGGAGAGGGATAAAGCTGAGGGAGATTACAAACATCGTGGTCACACTTAACAAATCTGCCACTGCCAGACCTACATGAAAAAAAAAAAGGAAAACACATGTGATATTTTTCATGTACATCCTCCGTGCCCGGTCCGGGCGTTAGGTTATTTTCTAACTGTCAGGGCCCCAGTATAACCTTGCGGTTAAAGGTGGCTTCTCGAGATTTTTACTTATAGGATTTTTATTCTTGAGCTGTTTACTCTGAGAACTGGAATTATATAGGGGACACACGGAAGCAGTAGCAGAAGAGTCCAGTAATGAACGCTACTGGTCCATTAACAAGGGATTGGATCATTTCTACATATCGTAAACAACCCTACTATCTAATCTAGGAACAGTAGAATACAGTAGATATGCCAGGGTAAAAGAAAATGAAAAAGATAACAGACTGGCCATGTCTGTATTTGTTATGAGAAGACACACTGAATGCGCTTCGTTTCAGTGACGTTGAGACAGGTCAGAGACGATGAACAGCCCGTTAGATGTTATACGAGGACAAGCATGTAGAAACCGTTTGTGTGGCAAAGAAAGAAGATCAACCAGTCAACTCCTACTGAATGCGGTGAGCATGGAGACACTGAAGTGGCTGCTACATCGCACGAGGGAGCACTAGTGGGTCTGAACGATGTGCTAGGTTGTTAAAACGGACGACAAGTAACTACTGGAAGAACCACTCTTCCATTATAAACATGGGAGTCCAGGAGTAAGACCACAGTTTACCCTAGCAAAATAATTGTGCTGGAGTCAGAGGCAACCAGCCAGGAGGCGCACAACAGCAATCAGGATGCCACGGACACACACAGCACGGCATGATTCTTACCATATGACCGACTAACGTACACCTGGGGATGTCTTACATGCCAGCATATAGCTCAACTAAATGGGGAAGCAGAAAAACGGGCACAAAACCTTGAACGAAGAGGAGATGCACGTATGCTTCCTTCAAGAGACCTACCTCAGAGGGAACATAGCCTTCAGGAGACCTATCTCAAAGAAATCATAGCCTTCAAGAGTCATACCTCAAAGATAACATAGCCTTCAAGAGAACTACCTCAAAGATATCATAGCCTTCATCAGACCTACCTAAAAGTTAACATAGCCTTCCACAGACCTACCTCAAAGATAACATAGCCTTCAACAGACCTACCTCAAAGATAACATAGCCTTCAACAGACCTACCTCAAAGATAACGTAGACTTCAAGAGACCTACCTCAAAGATAACATAGCCTTCAGCAGACCTACCTTAAAGATAACATAGCCTTCAACAGACCTACCTCAAAGATAACATAGACTTCAAGAGACCTACCTCAAAGAAAACATAGCCTTGAAGAGGCCGACCTCAAAGATAACATAGCCCTAATGAGACCTACCTCAAAGATAACATAGCCTTCAAGAGACCTACCTCAAAGATAACATAGACTTCAAGAGACCTACCTCAAAGAAAACATAGCCTTGAAGAGGCCGACCTCAAAGATAACATAGCCCTAATGAGACCTACCTTAAAGATAACATAGCCTTCAAGAGACCTACCTCAAAAAAAAAAAAAAAAAACATAGCCTTCAAGAGACAGACCTCAAAAAAAAAAAAAACATGGCCTTTAAGAGACCTACCCCACAGATAACATAGCCTTCAAGAGACCTACCTCAAAGATAACATAGTCTTCAAGAAACCTACCTCAAAGAAAACATAGCTTTAATGAGACCTACCTCAAAGATAATATAGACTTCATGAGACCTATCTCAGAGAAAACATAGCCTTCAATATCAGACGCTACAATTGTTACCGCTCTGACCAAAAAGACAAAAGAAAAGGTGGAACTCTGACCCTGGTCATAATAATATCCTTGCGTGCTAAATTGAAAAATACATTGAATGGACTTAGTATTACACCCTTAAGTTCATAACAGATAATACAGATTTTCGTGTGATAAATTATTACTGTCCTAGCGACCGAACCAAGGCACTGGATACAGTAGTAGCAAGTGAAAAACTGATTGTGTGTGGAGATTTCAATAGCCATTCGCAAAGTTGGGGCTACGATCACAAGGATCAGAGAGATGAGAGACTGGAGGATTGGCAGGATGGAAAAAAATTCATCATCATTAACCAACCGACGCACAAACCTCCTGCTTAAGAGCACAGCATAACACCTGGACAGCAGACCTGGCCTTTCACTCACCTGTCATGGAACTGAATGTACTAGAACTGTTGGGAAACAACAAGGAGGCAGTGACCACCGACCAGTCTTTGTAAATGTAGAAAGCCAGTCTAAGAAAGAGCAGCACTCTGCAAGATGGAATAAAAAAAGAAGGCAGACTGGAAAGTGTATCAGCACCGCACAAATGGTTTGGTTAAAAATATGAACACAGACAGCGATGCAGGAATTGTAGAGGAAGCGTTCAGCATTTACATACTACAGGAAGCCATAGAAACAATAATTAGAGGTGCACGTAACAATTTACACAGTATTGGAATTATGATCTAGAGTAATGGGCAATGTTAAGGAAACAGAACAGATAGCAAGTTGAAATCCGATCTTGTCAAGCGCAGTTTAACAAATACAAATATGCAATGGCCAAATTTCAAAGAGCAAAGCTGCAGACTAGACGGACAAGCTGGCAGAAAGAGAAAAAAAATCCTGTCTAAAATTTGAAAGAGACACAAGAAAGTTATGGAGGCTAGTAAAACAAATTAGTGATCAGAGTGCATGGAGAATGCAAATATTGCACTATGCGAAGAATTAGCAGAAAACAGGCAGCTGACCATTTTGCAGATTTATTTTCTGTAGACAGCAACATTGATTTCAGCCCAGAGAAACAGCGAGAGGTTCGAGAGGACCAGCAATATACAAGACAAAACTATATCATTTCTGAGGCACTGGTGTCAGCACTTAATCTAGCGAGCTAGAGTTAGCAATATCAAAGCTGAAATTGGAGAGTCGCCTGAAATTGATGAAATAACCAACAAAATGATCAAGAAGAATGGGACAACAGCCAAAAGAAAGCGGCTACAGATCTTTAAACAATACCAACAGGAAAGCGCTGTCACAACTACGATGCAGAAATTCAAGCCACCAATATCGCAGCAGTGAAACTACTAAATACCGGGTATATTTCACAACCAATGGTTTCCTCACACATGCAAATGCGGTACTTCAGGCACTCCCTGGAAAATTACCAGGTATACGGACACTTCTCTCTGAACTAGGCAACAGGTGTAAGGCAGCAATGGATAATGTCCCACTATGAAGTTCCCGACAATGAAAGAGATGATAAGCTGGATAAGGAAGGTGCAACCGAAGAACAACCTGACATATCAGTCTCTTACCAACAGAAGAAGAGAATAATCACATCAATCAGAAAGCCACCAAAACGGTCACAAGACGATTACCATATATGGGCAGACCAGTGCGAGTCATTATTCCACGTCTTGGAAAATGACACAATCGACTTCGCAGCCTCATGAACTCAACATTTAAGATTGGCGAATCAGCCATGTTCACATCTGGACTGGCACCTGCGACAACAGATCACGTCTTCTATGACTGTCTTACATTTTCAGACAAAACTTCTGGCCAAAAGAGACACCGGTGAAAGCCAAACTTTGCAGGCAGCTATGCGAATTACAAAAGACAATGAAGTTCATATTAGAGACAGCATCGCAGAAATAGACATCTTTTTCTTCTTCTTCTTCTTCTTCTTCTTCTTCTTCTCCTTCTTCTTCTTCTTCTTCTTCTTCTCTTCTTCTTCTTCTTCTTCTTCTTCTTCTTCTTTTTCTTCTTCTTCTTCTTCTTCTTCTTCTTCTTCTTCTTCTTCTTCTTCTTCTTCTTCTTCTTCTTCTTCTTCTTCTTCTTCTTCTTCTTCTTCTTCTTCTTCTTCTTCTTCTTCTTCTTCTACTTCTTCTTCTCCTCCTCCTTTTTCTTCTTTTTCTGCTTCTTCTTCTTCTTATTAGTATTTACCAGCTATTAATTCCAACTGAATGTACTTGTCGTTCATCTACTTCTGGACTTTGGTATTGCTTGTCCAAGAACTTTAGTTTGCGTGCACTTTTTTTTTTTTCTACAAAACTAGCTCATCTGTATGCAGACTGTTGGTCCATCGCTTTTCAGGCAGCTGCACTTCCTTTAGTCGCTTTCTTGTTCCCCAACATGCATTTTTTTTTTGCCGTTGGCGGAGAGAGCGGGAGGGGGGGGGGGGGGGGTGTATTGGGATCTATTCTTTCCTCCATAATGGGGCCAAGGAAGCCTAAAGAGGAACTTAAGATATCAGTTTGCTTATCATGGGATCTCCATGTAAAAGTGGCTGTCTTATGCTCTAAGTTTCCTAATCGATCTAGGACATTTCGCTTCAGTAAGCCAGTGCGTGTGTTCAAGTCATCTTGGAATCGTTCTTGAGCTACAGAGTTCGTGCCTTTTGAGAAATTTATCAGGACAGCCAACTGATTTGAGACTAGTACGAATATTACAAGAAACACGGGCCTACCTAAAAGACTAATGTTGATGGTCTCCCGAAATCCCTGGCGAACAAACACCACAACGTTGAGGATGTTGGTTATGATGCCCAGCAGACTGACAGTTCCACACATGAACACATAGGTGACCACCTGTAATAGGTGTCGCATCTTCAAGCTAATTGGATCAACTCCATTCGATGCAATTTCCGAGCTAGTGCTATTTAACTCGTTAGTTTCCGTTACTTCCATGTCTACATACGTTCTGGAAATCTGTATCAATAAATTCGCAATTTCCGCTTTCCATGTGAATGTCACCATGCAATGTATGTGAGTATGTTTCGTAATTAAAATATTATAAATAAACTAACTGCCTGTAATATAGAAGCAAATTTGGTTTTATGACCTCAGTATGTATATATACATATATATATATATATAGCAAAAACTACAGTGAGAGATTAAACAAGCTGTCCTCTCAATATATTGCTTTGATTGAACAGGTCAACGGTAGTACCACTTAGAACTCACTGAAAGATTACCGTTTCAGCTCGGATTTATTACATATGTGACGAGTTAGTGATATTTAACCCGGCCAGCACGGCACAACAATGCATTATATACAGCCGGTGACATGAAGTGTCATCACTCGGATGAGAATATCCCAGAGCAAGTCACAGATACCGCTTTAAAACGTTAGTTTATATCAGGGCTCATGACGACTGCCGAGTGGGGTTTAAAAAAAAAATATTGCGTCCAAAGTCCGGACGACGAATATTCTATGCGAAGAAGATGTAGTGTATTATTTGAAACAACTCCAAACATGCACTTTAACATACTCGTTATAATTGTTACCCATAGTATTATTTTTCTATAACACTTACTGTCAGCTCAGTGCTGACACTGCACCATGGACACACTCTAACGAATCGGTAAAACTAAAAGGAATGAAACGTAATTATGTATTATTTTCTTTTAATCAGATATATTTATATAATCAGGTTACAACCATTTCTACCATTAGTTATCTGTCTTTGGTTCATTTCTGGCTCAATGTTTCTTCACATATCTATCTGTTTAGACTGTCACATGGAATGTTGTTATCTTTGACAACTTGATTTCTTAGGTCAAATGTTGGTTTGCCTAGTAATCACTGACAAAATTGTACTCGCGATGAAGTTCATACGTTTAGAATGGTACAATTTACATTTTTTTATTCTTTGGGCATTTTCTTTCCGAAAAGACGTTTATTAAAATGTAGGTGCAATATTATGTCCATTGGCTCAGATTGGCACAAGGATTGTTATTAAATCCATCGGCTTGGAAGTTGTTATTATCTGTGACAATCTGAATGTTGTGGTTAAGATTTGTTTGTCAAGTAATCACTGACAAATTAGTGCCGAACTCGTAGCTCGTGGTTTTCGAAAAGTACAATTTATATTTGCTGTTTCTTTAGGTAGATTCTATTTTTCTCTGAAACACTGGCAATTAAATGAATAAAGACATTTATAAAATGTAGGTGCAGTAAATAAGGCTATGGTTCGCTGCATAGCTGGTCGAACAGTTAAGAACGCTGGATCTCAAGCTGGCGACTCAGGTCGAAACCCCAAGTCATTATCCTTCGCCGCAGAATAGGGCACAACGGATTACATAACCGCTTGTAAACAAAGTTCAAGATAGGCGTATCAGTCATATGTACTTGTGAAAATGTGCCCCAGACAGCAGAACATGTACTTCAGGACTTCACCGAATTAAAAAAAATAAAGTAATCCTTTTGACAAGAAAGAAAAATAGTTGAACGCAAACTCTATGGACCACTGATGGAACTAAAAACGACTGAAATTTATATGGGACAAAATTGCCGATATAGACAACTTTTTTCAGGCGAACGCAAGAAGAAGAAGGTCGGAACCCTTGGACAGCGTTGGGGGCGTTGATGATGATTTTGTTTTTCTCTCAGCAGGAAAAAACGAAAATCCTAACCTATAGAGTTCGAGGCGAAAGCGCTAGACGCGCGGCCTGTAGTCATAACCTCAGGTACTGCCCTAATTTTACCGCAACAATGGTACACGTAAGAATAAACGGGCAGGCTATTTTTAGTGGAGGATTGGTTATCAGCATGGTGGCGTCTTGTCGTCTGCATACGAGCGCAAAGGAACTCTCGTGTTAATTCCTCGGCTACCGGTTCGACCATTGGCTCATGACAGTATTTGGGTCTCTGATCGCACCAATACTGCAAGAGTCCTTTTCACGGCTCTTGGAGGCGTGGACTGCCGAGCCATTTTATACGGCGCAAATAAAACTAGTCACAGTTATAACCTAAAGCTCCCCCTTTGGCAAAGCTGGTTGAACGTGACGATTTGTGTTATTTTGTTGTTGTTTTTGAGCAAAGCACCACCACGACCATTATAGGAATGTTCCTAGCGTAGTTATAAGAAGTAAAGTAACGGGCACTTCTTCACGCCATCAGGCATATGGGCTACATAGGTAAAGTAAAAAAAAAAAAAAAAGCATACGGTCAGAGCGTCCCATATTTGTACAGACCAATCAGCACTGGATGGGTAATGTGGTCAGCATTACGCCGGCCATCTTTACTTCCCCAGGACAGCCATCTTGGTACCCGTTTTAGGCTAGGTCGACCTGCAACGCCCCATACCAATATTGGCTAAATAGGGCATACCTAAAGTGTATAGACCAATAGGATGTGGTCGTCATCCCATTGACCGCCTTTACTTCCCATGACTGTACCTGGTACCCACTCAAGGCTGGGTCATGAGAGCCAATGTCATGATTTAAAAATGTCAGGCTCTGACAGACCCGAACCAATGACTTTCCGATCCTCACGCTAGCTGGCTCTCTAGTTTAATTATATCAAATCTGAATTCATTCAGTCAGTCGTACTAAGGACAGACAACTTGTTTGCATCTATAACATCTAACTGATAACGAATGCTTTGTGCAGAGTGGCAAGCATGGATTCAGAAGCCCGCGCAGTTACTGTCCTTTGAATATTTTCTCCTGTGAGTTTTCTTATGCTCTTAAAGCTCAAATAATTTACCATTCTTACTTCTTATTCTTCTTTCTGTTGTTGTCATCTAATTTATACCAGGTTGTAGCCCAGTGTTGAGATTTTATGTTTTTGTCTTGTGCTTCTCGCGTGGCTTGGGTAATGAATTTGTTAATGTGTTTTTGCAGGTTTTAGCTACACCATTTATCCACCTCTATCTTGGCCTTCATCTCCCCTTCCTCACAGATGTTCTGCTGTAAACAGTCTCAGTATGCAGTTTGGTCTTTCCGCATTCTTACTAGATGGCTGAACGATTTCATTCTTTGTTTGCGAGTGTAATCCAGACATGGTCTTATTCCGACATCTCTCTAATGCTGATACTTGCAACCCGGTCTCTCTTTGTGTTGTTGATGACTGCGGAGACAGCGCATTTCAGATGCAGTTATTTTCTGTTTCAGTGCCCTATTCATTGCCCCTTTTCGGCACTGATAACATAAAGTAGGGATACAGATTGTCACATATCACTCCTGTCGCGTGCCTAATGTAAGGATTTCTCCTTCAGAACCAACAGCACTCAGAGATAATTATGTTGAGTCGTTTGGCTCGTATTGGTCTAAGGGATTCCCCGTGGCCAATATACGCTCAAATTATCTCTGGAGTAGGGCAACTCAATTATTGGCACTACAAAATATATCAGTATATAAATACAATATTTCTAGGCACACTTGGCTGGACACCCCCACTACTTACTAAAGAAAGCTCCCAGGTTATGATAGTTCATTATCATAACCATGTTAACACATATAATAAAGATACATACACATACAACTGCTAAACACTTAAGAAGGTGACATAGAGAAACCTAAGTCAGCCATGAAAATGAATGCATGTATTTAGTATAATATCTGTACATAAAAAAATTGAAGTGAATTCCAGCTATCAGTGAAAGAATCTCAACACTAATGTCTAGATCCTAAGGACACTATATAGACAGCCGGTCCTGGAGGTGACTATATGTCATCATTGGAAACAATGGAGCTGTGAGGAAACAAACAGCAAATGAGCATCAGACTTAGCTTCTGTCCTTTCTGTCTATGATGCCTCCTTCAGCTCCGGATGATTCGACTGTCTTTGACTCTGGGAATTCTGCTCCACTGGATCAATTAGTCAGAGAGTACCTCACCATAGAGGACACAATACTGCACTGGTAATTAGTAAGTCTCTATCACCAATTAGAACACATTGTCTTTTGAGCCACCCTAGGCTCTAGCACTGGTAGACTGTTTGAGGTACCATCTCCCACATGTTGGAGATGTCAGGAACCTTCACAGGTGTTAGCTGGTGGGTAACAGTTTGTTTCTGGTGGTTTGATGGTTGGTGGGTGTTGGTTGGACTGTGAATCTTCTGCCAGCTCTTCACAAAAGATACATCCTGTCAAGAAAATAACTCAACATTAGTCATCACCAAGAGGGTAACATCTTGACAGGAAAGACAGAGCAAGCATCAGTCATCAACCCCCATCTGCTGACTCCCCCCTGCTCTCCTGTTTCATTCCTCAGATTGCCTCTCCAGACCAAAAGACATAAGTCTCCTATATTTATCTGTCTGTTTAGTGCAAGAGAAGGCAAGTCAGATATACAGTGGAGATAGATAAAGTGGTCTAACACATATATCACTCTCTCTCTCCCCCTCACTCTGCACACAGACACCAATATTTACTGTCAGTACCTGCATTCACTAGCTTTCCCAACCGCCCGTCTTACCATCCACCGATCTGGGTCAACCATACTCATACAATGGACGACACAGTCCCGACCTAATTCTGGCCCCATTTGGTATGTACAGATTCTCTAGTTAGTTTAAAACGTACATACTTGTAAGGGTATTAAGTTTTACCAGTATGGGTGGTTTATTGAGGGCATAAACTATTTAGTCTGTACAGTGGCAGATCTACGTTCGAATCCGCTTCTCTAGCGATCAAGAACGGTCGAACTAAGTGGGGTCACACAGCCGATACTGATCTCTCTACAGCAGTGACTACTTTACAGACATCATTCTAGGTACTCGTAAACTATAATTAACTTACCCAAGCATATGTAAAGTCCGAGACAGTCCAGATTGCCTTGAAAAGTGAAATTTATACAGGCACAGATTAACACGTCTGGACGCTTGAGACTGGCAAGAGAGAATAGCGTCACTTAGACACTTCAGGCGTTGGTAACAAAAGAAGTCCCTTGTATACATGGGCAAGGAGTAAATCGGTTTCCACGAAACCTCAAATAACTCCTTTAATATATCTCCAAGAGATATACATTTAAAAATGGAGTTTAGTTAAAGCAACCAGAAAGTGTAGACATAATAATGTTGTCCAATAAAGACCTATATATCTAGATATAAGGGACTATATATTTCTGGGCGAGTCCAAGTTAGAATTTTTTGCAGATTACAGGTAAGACAGGTTATCAGCCTTACAGACCGATGCGTAATGGCTATCATTTCACGACACAGATTATATTTTTCATTTGCTGTTTTGTTTCAGAGTAGGAAGATATAAACAACCACTGGTCTAATCAGAAAATGGGGTAGGAGGGGCAAGGGGGGTGTGTCGTGAACGTCATGAAACCGACATATTTTGGTCAAGAGCCCTAGTTTACTATTTACTCATTATCTGTGGTGGATCAAACTGTTATATTAAGAAAAGAAAAAGTCTACAATATTAATTTTATAAATGAAGGTAATGTTGCTTTGATGTGTGGGGCCTAGTTCAGTCAGCGACATAAATGGACCAACGTCTGCTGTGTAATAATGAAAGCAATAATACAGCAACGTATATAATTTTATGTAGAGGGCTGCAAGTGAAAACAAAGTAGTAACATATATGATAATCAATACTGCCAGTGAAAATATTGTAGCAAAATGTGCAGTGTAGTGTAGTCATAGTGCAATCAGTGAAAATATTGTAGCAACATGTGCAGTGTAGTGTAGTCATAGTGCAATAAGTGAAAATATTGTAGCAACATGTGCAGTGTAGTGTAGTCATAGTGCAATCAGTGAAAATATTGTAGCAACATGTGCAGTGTAGTGTAGTCATATTGCAATCAGTGAAAGCACAGTAGCAATGTGTGTTGTGTACATGACAGTACTGCCGTGGAGGTATTATAGCAAAGTGCAGCCAGTGAAAGTAGTACAGCACTTGTTATAATCTACAGAGCTGCCAGTGAAAGCATTGTAGCAACATATTTTACATACAGTGCTGTCAGCGAAAGTATTGTAGCAATATTTATCATGTACTGAGCTCCAGTGCAAGTATTAAAGCAATATATTCTTTGTATAGTGCTGTCAGTAAAAGTATTGTAGCAATATTTATAATGTACATGAAACTGCATATGAAAGCATTGCAGTAACATGTATAAGGTATAGTGCTGTCAGTGAAAGTATTATAGCAATACTCATTATGCGCAAGCCTGCCAGTAAACGTAGTGTAGCAAAACATGTAATGTATAGTGCTTTCGGCGAAAGTGTTGTAGCAATATGTGTGTATATATATATATATATATATATTGTTGTCAGTGAAAGTATTATAATAAACTTTATAGTGCTGTCAGTGAAAATAATGCATTATTGACTACAGTGCATGGGACTGATTATGTAGCCAGTGAGTATTGTAGCAACATATGTAATGTATAGTCCTGTCAGTGAAAGCATTGTGGCAATATCTACAATGTATAGTGTTGCCAGTGATAATATTTCAGCAGTAACTACAGGGTACGGAACTGCCTTTGAGAGTATTCTAGCAATATATGTAGTGTATAGTCCTATCAGCGAAAGCGTTGTGGCAAATTTTTGTTATATATTGTGCTGCCAGGGAAAGCATGGTAGCAACATGAATGGTGTGCAGCGATGTCATTGAAAGTAATATAGAAACAAATGTGATGTACAGTGGTATCTGTGCAAGGAGATATCTAACAGCCAGTGTGACATATGATAGTGTTGATCAAAGAACGGTTCAAAGAATTGATAAAGAAAAAAACATCGGGGATCTTGTGCTATCAGTAAAAATAAACTATGACCACATCTGAGATGTGCTGAGAGTGAAAGCAATATAGCAGCATCTCTTAAACTTAAGAGCTAAAAAAAGTGTAGAAACAAATATGAAACATCCTTATCACATTTGACGTAAAAGTACCTCATCTGCAAAGTTTGAAGATGACGCAATAAAATTGCATATTATTTACAGAGCGTTGCAGAACCAATCGTGGCATCGGCCGAGTGCTTTCTTTTACTAGGCAATTTTACCTTCAGTGGTTTTTCATTTCTCACTAGACGGTCGGCTCTTGACATCCTGTCCAAATCAACGCAAGGTGGTATGCTGCCAAACGGGCTGCAGTTTGGATTGATCCAGGTACCGTAAAATTACCTAATCCACAGATACCGA
>CAJHNH020002975.1:47500-87550 GCA_905116865.2 Candidula unifasciata
GATTCTTGCCTTAGAATGTGCGCCTATTAGTTCACTCATTCTGGCAAAGTTTGTTTACTTAACGACGGTATCGATCAGGATATGCACAAATCTGTTTAAAATAGAATATTAACAAAACTGTTGCTGGTATGACTCCTGAAAATTTGTCCATACAAGTTTTCAAACACGATCTTGAAGGGGGAGATTTTATGCGTGTCAGGTGAAGCGGTTTAGACAAGTAGAGAAAAGTGAACTAACACCATGTTGGGAAGCAACTGCATTGTGTGTTGGACGTAGAATACACACTAAACGAAGATGTGTACTGGTATGTCTGGAGCTAGGGGATTTCTCCTGGCTAGCAATATTGTATTGATGGTAAGTATGTATGAAATTATCAATACTGAAAATGAAGATTTTGCTATTGCTGTGGGTGTTTCTACTGCTGCTACTACTACTTCTACTACTACTACTGCTGCTGTTACTACTACTATTACTACTACCACTTCTACCGCTGCTACTACTACTTCTACTACTACTGCTGTTGTTACTACTACTATTACTACTACCACTTCTACCACTGCTACTGCTGCTACTACTACTTCTACTACTACTACTGCTGTTGTTACTACTACTATTATTAATACTACAATTACTACTACCACTTCTACCACTGCTCTGCTGCTACTTCTACTACTACCACTGCTACTGCTGCTACTACTACTACTGCTGCTGCTGCTGTTGTTACTACTACTATTACTACTGGCTAGCAATATTGTATTGATGGTAAGCATGTATGAAATTATCAATACTGAAAATGAAGATTTCTCTATTGCTGTTTTTGTTTCTACTAATGCTACTACTACTTCTACTACTACTACTGCTGCTGTTACTACTACTATTACTACTACCACCACTTCTACCGCTGCTACTACTACTTTTACTACTACTGCTGTTGTTACTACTACTATTACTACTACCACTTCTACCACTGCTAGTGCTGCTAATACTACTTCTACTACTACTACTGCTGTTGTTACTACTACTTTATTACTACTACTATTACTACTACCTTTTCTACCACTGCTCTGCTGCTACTACTACTACTACCACTTCTACCACTGCTACTACTACTACTGCTGCTGCTGCTGTTGTTACTACTACTATTACTCCTGGCTAGCAATATTGTATTGATGGTAAGTATGTATGAAATTATCAATACTGAAAATGAAGATTTTGCTATTGCTGTGGGTGTTTCTACTGCTGCTACTACTACTTCGACTACTACTACTGCTGCTGTTACTACTACTATTACTACTACCACT
Organism: Candidula unifasciata; assembly: GCA_905116865.2. Classification (NCBI taxonomy): domain Eukaryota; kingdom Metazoa; phylum Mollusca; class Gastropoda; order Stylommatophora; family Geomitridae; genus Candidula; species Candidula unifasciata. The sequence goes on from CAJHNH020002975.1 coordinate 48,802, forward strand.
TCTACCACTCTTACTGCTGCTACTTCTACTTTTACTACTACTACTGCTGCTGTTTCTACTACTGTTACTAATACCACTTCTACCACTGCTTCTGCTGCTACTAATATTTCTACTACTACTATTGCTGTTGTTACTACTACTATTACTACTACCACTTCTACCAATGCTACTGATGCTACTACTACTTTTACTACTACTTTTACTACTACTACTGCTGCTATTACTACTACTATTACTACTACCACTTCTACCACTGCTGCTGGTAATACTATTATTACTACTACCACTTCTACCACTGCTACTGCTGCTACTACTACTGCTGCTGCTGTTACTGCTACTGTTGCTACTATCAATTCTACCACTGCTACTGCTGCTTCTGCAAATTCTACTAACAGTGCTGCTGCTATTACTACTAATATTACAGCTACTTTTATTATTAAGTAAATGAAGTTGGATCCCTTTTTACACAAGATCCGCATGTTAGACTCATATGTTGATCAGTTAATAAGCATTATCTGTGTGAAGTAGTCAACATAATCTCAGTCGCCTTTATTTCCCAGGACATTACCTGGTACCCATTCTTCGCCGCGGTAGCAGCTGTAGTTGTAGTAGCAGCAACATTATTATTAGTAAAGCTAGTAAATATAATAAAGATAATGTTTAAAAATAAGTAATACGAACTACAGATAATCATTGGTACTTGTGTGTTCTAGTTTTTTAAACACACAGACACACACAAACACACACACATGCAAATACACACACACACAAACATGTACTATACACACACATCATGTGGTACAATAAAGGTGTGTCCTGCTCCTTGATTTACTTTTGTAGATATAATAGGAAGTCTAGTATGTAGTTAGTGTCAGATGAACACATCATGTCGTGGGTGCTAGTACATGCTTCTGCTACTTCTCCTTCTTCTTCTATAGTCGTTCATTGTCTTGCGGCGTCAAGTTTTGAAGAAGCATCGGGTGAGAGCCTTGGTTTTGCGTGGTCAACCTCTGCTTCTACTTCCAAGATGTTTGAAGTAACCGGACTGTCGTGAGGTGCTCATGAAGAGGTGAAAGGGCATGCTCTGGTGTTCTAAAGTATGCCAGTTTTGATTCGTTCACATCACTATCAAGCGCCAACATTTAAGCATGCACCTAGAATCATATACTTTGTACACGTCAGGTGTGAGAACAGAAATTGATAGGGGTGACTGATTTATTTTCCTTGTGGGATTAATAAATGTCTGCATACCAAATCGAAGTAGAAAAAGACAGGATAACAATAGGCAGAACAGAAAACGAAAAAAAAAAAACATTTTCGGAATAGATGTGTGTATGTTTAAAGGTTATAAAAGGTTAGTTGCGTATCCTTTACGTTGCAGAACCAACCCCAGCAGCCCCTGGCTGTTGTGTGGTTTCTCTAGGCAAATTTACGTCCAGTAGTTTGCCAATTCTTCCTAGACGGTCGGCTCACTGATACCACTGTCGAAACCAACGCAAGGCGCATAGCCCGCAGCTGGGATCGAACCCGGCACCCCGGAATTACGAAGCGTTCGCATCGACTTAGCCACAGAGCCGACGTGTATATATGTATTACAAATATATATACATACATTTCTCTACATTTGGATATTTTTTTTTCCTTAGTTGTATACCTTTTACTGGACGTCGTAGAACCACCCCAGATTTTTCTTGGAATCTGTGGTTTTTAACTAGGTAATTGTTTCACTTAGTTTCTTAGCTTCGGATCACATGCGAGCGTATGAACACTACACCAGGGTGGCTGCCCAGTTATTTAGTTTTATGTATCTATAATTCAATAAATATCTCTTTATTTGTCCTCAGTTGATCGCTGCTGCTTGTATTGGCGGCGGGGCGGTGCTCATAATCGGCCGACCAGTGTATGGAAGCTCCCTGGAGTTTCTCCGGAAAGACCTCAGCGTGTCTGCAGCACAGATAGGCAACAAGAACTTGAATGTCAACAACTTGGATGTAACTTTTATTACCGTCCCTCTTGGAGTCATCCTTCTTATATTTGGAGTTATTATCGGAACATTGTGTATTCTCGGCATTATTGCAGCTTCTGGCCAGTTTTATAAGTTTATTATCGTGTATTTGGTGCTATTAGCTTGTGTCTTCTTCGCACAAGTGGTTATCTTAATATGTGTATATATTGATAGAGCGCCTTTTGACAGCACAGTTAAGCGACTGTTGAAAAGTTCCTTGTCGTCTTTCACTGACATTAACGGAGAAGACAGTTTCACTCTTGGGTGGAACGCTGTCATGTCCTACTTCAAGTGCTGTGGAGTAGACGGGTATTTAGATTTCAGCATAGCCGGGTATCCAAAGAGCGTCATGCCTGGCCCACATGTGGCCGTTACGCCTCAGATCTGCTGTATTGACAAAACCGTTGGTGACTGCGTAGAACAAGCAAAATACGCTACCAAAACCTACTACAAGTATGGCTGCTACGAACACATCTGGGACTATGTCACTTCTGAGACGGGACTGATTATATTTGGCGTTTATTTTATTATGCTTCTTGAATATCTCTGTCTCTTCTTTGCTTTGTGGTTGATTTGCTTGCGACGAAGCATGGGCATCAGCAAAGTAAGCGACTATCAATAGTGTAAAGACGAGTGTCAAATAATACAATCATGCACCCTGTAACTGTTTTGCAGACAAGCGACTCACAATACGTTGACTGTTCAGTCCCGCTAAAATCTACTATTTTCACACTTCTCGGTCACAGTTACCAAGGCTTTATTTTTCCTCCTACTGCCAGTATTACCACAAGGTGTCTAAAATAAAAGATGAAGGGACTTACCACTTGGTGTCTGTTACAGAAGCGCTGAAAAGTTATGCCTTAGTGTTGTTCCTCAATTACGAGTGATGATTACCACTTTTCATCCAAAGTGTTAATGATCAATGATTATGAGTACGACGGTGGTTGATTAGTCCAATACGAGCCTGGGAAGTTCTTAAGCAGTGCGGACAACAGGTGGAAGGCGAAGTAAGTGTAGGATTAGCAATACGGTTTCTTCTAGTCAGCCTCCATTTCTCTGCCTGTGCAACCTCTGCTGCCTGGCAGGCTGATGCGCCATGCCTTAGGGATGTACGCCATTCACAACGGTCTCGTGCATCAGCATTCCATGTCGCTAAGTGGATGCTCTTTTTAGAGCCTTTTCTGTCCTCCCTGGAACCTCTTTCCTTGCTGGAGCTCCCAGTAAAATACTTTCTTTGGGAGGCGATAGTCTGGCATGCGAGTTAGGTCACCAGGCCAAACGCAGCTGATAATTCTTCCGTATCGTGTGGATACTAGGCAGGTTTGCCCTATCAAGAACCACAGTATTTAGGATCGTATCTGGCCTTTTGATTTTGAGCAGATTTCTGAGTCAAGTATTATGAAACTAATTCAACTTTTAGCAAGGCGCTGATTCTCAGTCCACGTTTCGCAAGCATAGAGCAGTACTGACAGAATTACAGCCTTGTAGACGTTTAGCTTGGTCTGCAGGAAGATACCACTTCTGTTGCAGACACTGGTATAAAGACTGACGAAACTGCTGCTGGCCTTGGAGATTCTAGCTTTAATCTCGTCATGTTGACTTTCTGAGAAAGGGTACTGCCGGGATAAGTGAATCTGGCGACTAAATTTAGCTTATGATCATATACGGTGATGGTGGAGTCACAGTAATTTGGTCTGGGAGCCGGTTGATGGATATAACAACAGTTTTATCAGTGTTGCTAGTTAGCCCGAGGTTGGTACAGGCCTCAGGACATCTGATGTGCCGCACAATAGGCTCAGAGCTGGAGTTCAGAGTGCAGTCGTCAGCAAATAAAAGTCCCTAATTGTGTTTGTTTTAGTTTTTATTTTAGCTTGAAGCCTCCTCAAATGAAACAAGCTGCTACCTGTACGGTAATTTAAAGCAAATCCCGGATCGTCAACATCAAAGCCATTTTACAACAAGGTTGTGGCAAGCACAAATACCTGCTTTACGCCATTTGAGACAGTGAAAGAGTCTGACCATTTTCCCTTTTCCAGCACTCTGGCCTGCATAACTTCATGGAACTGCTGTACAGTCCTAATAAACTTCTCAGGGACAGCCACATTTAGACATGATTTTCCACAGTCCTCCTCTACTGACTGTATCAAAGACATTTGTGAAGGTAAAATAGAGGTCGCAGTTTTGTTCTGCAAACTTATCCTTGAGATGGCGAGCAGCAAAACCATGTCATTTGTCCCTCGTTCTTTTACGGAAGCCGCACTGGCTCTCAGGCTGGAGGTCTTGATCGAAATGCACTGTAAGACGGTCTAGGAGAATTCTAGCCAGGATTTTACCAGCAATAGACAAAACAGAGGTTGCGCTGTGACTGTCACATATCTGGCGGGTTAAATTTACGTTTATACAAGTGTATGATTTTTGCATCTTTGAAGTCTTGTGGAAGTATTTCTTGATACCATAAAAGTTGAAATTGTTGCATTATTTTCTCAGTGAGGTCATTACCACCTTTTCCGAAAGCCTCACGGGGGTTTCATCGCATTCAAGACCTGGGGCGAACCGTTCATAGTTTACGACTAGACAGACTGACCAATGGCCTTACTCGTGTCTCCAACGCGTGAGGTGTTTTATCAGTGAGCTGCATTCATCTGTGCTGACCTGGGGCAAACTAAAGTGTTCCTTGCATCTTTATCATGGAGGACTGTAGGTTCAGGACGTTACTGAAGTGTTCAGCTCAAAGTTTGAGGATGGCATCTTTATCAGTGAGTAGTGTAGTTCCATCTTTGCTGACAAGGGGACAGGATGATGGTGACCTAGGTCCATTTACAGTTTTTAAAGCATCATAGAGATATTTTCCATATCATGCCTGTCTGAAAAATGCTGAATCTCATCACAATTATTGCTTAGCAACAAGTCTCGCAACTGTTGAAGTTTAGTCTGAACCTTGTGTTTCCTAGTAGCTATTCCTAGGGTTTCTAAAGCTGTGCTGTAGATCAAATCTCCGAGGGTGATCCATGTTTCCTCCATATTTGGACCGTCTAAGGCCCTGGATTGTAGACGATCTTCCAGCGTGGATACAAAGTGATCTTTTGTGGATTTATTTATCAGCCTTGAGACGTTAAGTTGTTTGTAAGTCTTGCTTCCCTGCGGTCGTCTTGGTGGTTGTTCACAGTCAACACAGGTGTGAGACAGGGATGCATGCTCTCTCCCACTTTTATTTAACATCTATATAGACAGAATATCTAAAAAATCAAGTTTTGATACAGACACCATAGATATTTATAATCATGAGGAGGTACACACATTGGGAGAAGTTATAGATTCACCCACATTAAACGAACTACTATTTGCTGACGACCAGTGTTTTTTCTACACTGAAGAAAATAGAATGCAAGACCATATTACCAGTTCAAACTCAGCATGCAGTAAATACAATATTAAGATCAATGCAAACAAAAATTAAACAATGCAAGTTAGTAGAAACCCTAGCCCTCTACACATACAGCTGAATTATTCTGGTCTGAATCAAGTTAGGGAGTTTAAATATCAAGGAAGTAAGATCACAGAAGATGGTAGAATTGACAGAGAAATAGAAACAAGATGTCAGAAAGCAAGTGCACTTATATTCAATTGTCACCATTGTTAAGACATCCAATCATAACTATGAGTGCAAAGAGACAGATCATAAACAGCCTTTTCATTCCAACATTTAGCTACCAGTGCAAAACATGGACACTATCTAAACACCATATACGCAAAACCACCACCTGCAAGATGAGGTGCCTGAGAAACCTAGCCAACCTAACCATCCGAGATCGAGTGAAAAATGAAACTATCAGGCAAATTGTGGGATCGACACCTTGTACTAGATTCATCAAGAAACAGCAGATCATGTGGTTTTGCCATCTCGTTAGAATGCAGCAAGATCAAATACTATCACGAGCACTACATCTCAGAAGATCAGATACAAGAGCAAGAGGACGGCCGCGGAAATATGGATCGACAACATTAAAGACACTCTACGCCTTTACGGCATGTTAATAGCCAGTAGCAGCCAGCGTGCAGTGGATCGCAATTTTTTTCTCCCTGCGCCGCTTAACGGCAGAAGTGGTTTATGATGATGATGATGATGATGATGATGATGATGATGATGAGTTTTTATAATAATTTTGAAGGAGTCCTTCTTTGATTTTGAATTTGGATCACTTAAAGTCTGTACCCACTTTAGCACCGAAATCGATGAGGATCAAAAGCTTGTGGTCTTTTGGTATTGATTCGATTACGGCACACAGGTTTTTATAGAATCAGTTAAAGGTCTCGTCCGTGTTAGTCATTGTTGGTGCATGAACATTTACGATTGCGGCATCCCTTTTTCCTGGAAACAAAAATACTGACATCGCCATGAGCCGATCACTTTTACCTTTTGTGGGTTTATTCAATTTACCGACTAATGTGGTCTTCACTACAAAACCCACTCTGGCTTCTCTGCGTTCTTCAGTACTTCTACCAGTGCAGTAGAATGTGTCACCTGAACCAACCTGGCAGAATTCTCTCTCACCATCATGTCTAGTCTCGCTCAGGGCTACATTGTCGATTTTGTGTCTACCAAGTTCTCTCCCAATCAGGGCGGTTCGTCTTTCAGGGCAGATACATTTCTCTATCCATATGAGTTCGCACTTTCCACGCCCTAATAGAGGTGCCGGTACTGTTTACGACTGGGAATCGCTAGAAAAAAAAACCTATCAGTTACTGTAATTCTTTCTACGCTGTCTACACGTTTAGCTCTCCCGGCTCTCTAGCGAAGTTGGTTAAACCTGACTTTCGCGGCGGCCGGGTGACGAACTCCTTGTGGTCCGGGTTCACTCCCGGGGGTAGGCAGAAAAGCCACATTTCTCCCAGATTAACGGTACCTATAATGGAATCAAGGCCGAAGGGTTGCGATATCCATAGTACCGAGCCAAAAGGGTTTACACCTCATGGTTTCTGGATACGTAAAAAAAAAAAAAAAAACGTTTAGCTCCCCTTTATTATTTTAACACGCTCATAAACAAATAAACCGATGCTGACCCCCATCAGCCACCGAGTGCTGACCGCTCAAAGAAGTATTGGTCTTGCCCTATGTGCCACAATATACCTGAAGGTGTGGAAAACTATGCAAATAACTAATGTTTGAGAGTAAACCTTGTCATTACACATATGGTCAATAACATTGTTTCCTTGTACCGAAATCTGTTTATATGTATACACATATTATCTGTGAGCACTCCAGGCTTTTTTAACAGTGGTATAAATCTGTTAATGCTTTATACAGTTTCGTCCTTTTTTAGGACGAAATTTTTTGTCATTTGAAGCTCTACTCTGGCTTTTGCCAGGGGCCGCAATATAGGCAGGCCATACATATGGCCAAATGTCTGAATGCGGTTTCTGGGACCTCTCCACGGCGATCCTTATCCGCATGGTGGCACTTTGTGTCATTGGGTGTTTATCGCTTGTGTGATGTCCTGGTGGGGTAGAAAGTAAGTCAGTCATTTGTTAATGACAATTTTGTTGTAAAGATAGTTCAGGTTGTGTATCCATTAAATTATATGATTAAGTATACATACAATATATATTTGATTTAAAAAAAAAACCTGATTGTGAATATATTATGTCCAGTAGGCCATTCTTGTTATTCTATGCAAAATAGCTAATTAAAACCTTACGGTATTTTTTTTAAAGTACTTTTTGTTTGTTTGTGGTGTTGATAGGTGAGGTGGGGTGGGGTGGGGGGGGGGGGTTGTACCCCAGGGGAGGGTCCTACATGGGGGTGGGGTCCTTTTCGCCAAGGCCCCTCTGGGCATTGTTTTAGCATCGTCGTCATCGTCATAAACCACTTCTGTTGTTAAGAGAATGGGGCGGTGTGACAGACAAGTTTGGGAAACACTGCAAATGGGGCGATGTGACAGACAAGTTCCGGAAACACTGCAAATGGGGCGATGGGACAGACAAGCTTGATACACACTGAAAATGGGGGGGGGGGTGTGATAGACAGGTTTGGGACACAGTGCACATGGGGTGGTGTGACAGACAAGTTTGGGACACACTGCAAATGGGGCGGTATGACCGACAAGTTTGAGAAACACTGCAAATGGGTCGATGTGACAGACAAGTTTGGGAAACACTGCAAATGGGTGTATGACAGACAAGTTTGGGAAACACTGCAAATGGGGCGGTATGACAGACAATTGGGGAAACACTGCAAATGCGGCGGTATGACAGACAAGTTTGAATGATCACAATACTCGGAGCACGAAGCAAATATGTGTTGTGTCCCTTGTTTTAAACTGCAAATGGTTTGGTGACTTCTTCTAGGAACTTCTTCTTCTAAACTTCTTCTTCTGTTTCTTCTTCTTCAATGATCACAATACTCGGAGCTTCGAAGCAAATATGTGTTGTGTCTTCTTGTTTTAAACTTCTTTCTTCTTCTTCTTCTTCTTTTTCTTCTTCTTCTTCTTCTTCTTCTTCTTCTTCTTCTTCTTCTTCTTCTTCTTCTTCTTCTTCTTCTTCTTCTTCTTCTTCTTCTTCTTCTTTTACTTCTCCTTCTTCTGTGTTGGTTCTGTTGAAAAAAAAAAAAAAAAGCTAAAGACACGCTGACTAGTGGTTTAGACTACAATATCTGCTTCTTTCGACACAACGACTCCAATTTAAGGAAATTTTTAATTATTCTTCGTTGACGATTTACATGTTATGAGGCGGTGATTCAGTTTTCTTTCCCCACTTACACTTGATCATAGACCCCCATATTGGGATGTCGTTGTGCTATTCTTCTTACTTGAGTCTGCAGTATGGTATCCATTGACAGTGAAACAACTGCACCGTGCGAGAGAAACCACGCAATTGGAGATTTCACAGTTAGTAATATGTTATTGCAATTTTTAACTACTTCAGCTCGAAATCTTCTTCACGGCAGTATGGGCCACCGGGCAAACTATTGTACTGAGGCCCCGATGAGAACCACTCACAGTAATGAAGTGAAAATTGGTGGACAGTATTAAACAAATATTTATATTATTGACACTTTAACAAAACTTGTGTTGAAAGTTTACACAGAGATTACACGGCGCAGTGTGAAAATACTACACACTTCTTTTATGATAAGTGATTTGATACTGACAGATTAGCTTGGACCCTCGATGCTCCGTGGGGGACCCGTGCAGGTGCCCAAAGGGACCATGCGTTAAGAATGCCCTGCTACAGCCCTTGGGTCAACTCAAGACTCCGTCAATTTCCAATAGAGGAAGGGCTAATAGAAAGTGGAACCGACCACCACACTCTAGTGTACCATGGGCTAGTATATGTACATCTATAAGCCTTTGTAATCATTTCTTTTAACTATATACTTAATAATGGTTATATCAAAGAAGAAGATAACTTTACATTGTGACACCTTAATTAAAGGAAAAGACTTTAACAATGTCAGTAAATTTTAATATCTGGGAACAATCATATCATCATATGAAAAATGAGTGACAGAAATTGAAAGCAGAATAGGTCAAACGAAAGCTGAAATTCACAAAATGAAAAATATTTTTTGCAATTAATCGCTCACATTTAATGTCAGAAAGAGGGTGCTAAAATGTTAAATAGAACTTATTCTGCAGTATGGCAGGGAATCTTGGAATGTCAGTGAACAAATTAAGAAGAATTTAGAAGCAACAGAGATGTGGTTTCTGAGATGAATGTTACGAATACCTTGGACGGCCAAAGTAACCAACAACAATTGTTTGAAAGAAGCTAATGAAAAGTAGATCTCCATATACATCAATAAGAAAGAGACAAACACTGTTCTTTGACCACGTAATGAGAAGAGAGACATTGGAGAGTATTGTGACAACTGGAAAGATCAGTGGGAAAAAGGAGTATGGAGCAGACCAAGAGAGATGATGCTGGATGGGCAGAAAAGATGGCATGGAGGGATATCATCAAGAGAGCATTTCCAGGCAACCTATGAATCGTGATCTATGGAGAAGCCTGTTGGCAGGGCACATGATGATGAGAATGATAACTTGAAAGAAAATAAAAAAGACATCAGCTTTGATCCTACTCTTTGCATATGGCATTTACAATTAAAGGTAAGTTCCGATCTAAACCATGAAAAACACCATATGTCCTATGTATTTCTTCTACTGTGAATTAGGAAACGAACCTTGAAAAAAAAACGTAAGCATTCTCAAAATTAAATATTACAATATGTGCGATATGTGTGTGTGTGTGTGTGTGTGTGTGTGTGTGTGCGCGTGTGTGTGGGCTTATAATATACATATATAACAAAACTTATGTGATATCGATCTAAAGGACACAATTGTGTATGGGACAACTGATAACCAGGACATTTCTCTGAATGCAAATGTTAATATAGAAAAGCTCAACTAAAATCTTTCTAAGCAAAAGCTATGTATCTTGTGTGCATATATTTCTTTTAGGGAGCTGAGTTTTAGAAGAAAGAAACCAGCTGGCAAACTAGTCCCCTTATCACCGTCAACCCAACCTGTGACGTAATTACATAGTTAATCTAGAATAGTTTACTATTGTTCAATATATGACAGTCTTGATTGTATCATAATAAACTGAGAATCAATGGATAGCCAGTGTCCCAATGGTGAACCCAACAGTAGTATCAAGATATTAAATCGCCTAAAGTTAATTACGTTGAATACATTGTCCGAATGCCAGAATGGCTATTAATCAGAACACATACATTATGCAGCTGTATTGATTTAAAAAAAAAAAAAAAACATTTCCTGATTCCACATAGTTAGATTTTATCACTAAATTCATTTACTATGACATGGGATTTCAGTTCAAAATGTCACATTAACAGAAATATTTTGCTTGAAACACCTAAATATTCTATGGAGAAAAAAAAAATAATTAGTAACTGTAATAAACTTGTTATTAAGTTGTATGGCAGTGAATCTTGGAATGTGAGCAAAAAATTCAGAAAAGTTTGGAGGCAACTGAGATGTAGTTCTTGAGAAGAATGTTGCCAATTCCTTAGACTGCCAGAATAATTAACAATGATTGCCTGGAAATGGCAAATGAAAGTAGTACATTATATACAACAATAAGAAGGAGACAAAGTTCTTCGGTCATGTGATGAGAAAACATGCAGTGGAAAATATCTTTAAGACTGGAAATATCCCTGGCAGGGGAGGCAGAGTCAGGCCAAGAGGAATGATGGTGGATGGATTGAGAAAGTGGCATAGAGGAATCTCTTCAGTGGAATGAATACAGAAAATCAAAGACCGAGATCTGTGCAGATGAATGAAGGCTTACGGCAGCCGGCAGGGCACTTATTGAAGATGATTAATCAACGTATGCATGACAATGTAGATGTTCTGAGGGTGCATTGAATTCCAGTGAACAGAGAGCATTCTAATGTCATGTAAGTAAAAGTAAAGATCCTTTTTTACTCCTTTGGGCGCATCGGGCATATAAGCAGAGCGTCCCATATTTTTACAGACCATCAGCACTCTGTGGGTAATGTGGTCAGCATTACGCCGGCTGTCTTTACTTTCCCAGGACAGCCCATTCTAGTACCCATTTTAGGCTGGGTCGACCTGCGACGTCCCATACCACGACACAAATCCACGCAGCCAGCAGTGGGTTTCGATCGCGAAGAGCGTTTAATAATAAATGAAACGAGAAACGTAATATTGGCTCTAGTACCTCTCTACATTTTACAATCCTCAGTGTGTGTCAGTTATCATAGTTCCAATTTGTTTTTTCTTTCATTACGATAATCAATCTTTTATAGCCCAATACTTATAGAGCTGCGAGCCGCCATGGTGTAGCGGGTAGACGCTCGATAGCGGATCGGAAGGTCGTAGATTCAAGCCATAAAGGGCTCGACTTTACATCCCCTTGCCCCCCCCCCCCCCTCCTTTAAACAAAAACAAAAAACACACCCCAAAAAAAAAACAGCACCTTGACTTCTGATCTACCCAGCCTTAAATGGGTACCAGATAAAGTCCTTGGAAGTAAGGGCGATTGACGAAATGTTGATCACGTGCCGATTGGTCTATAAAGAATAGGACTAGCCCTATATGCCCATTACGCCACAAGGCGTGGAAAAGGGTCCTCTACTTTACTGAAGTTACTTATGACCCTGGTAGTTTTGCCTTCTGCCTCATGAAACATTCAGTCATTCCTGACATAGCTTATGCTGCATAAACGTAACTGCACAACACTCACGGCAAATTGTTGTCTCGTTATGGGCCAAAGCAACGAGTGGGAGAAGTGCTTCTTACTGGGTGAAAATAATCAAATAAACTGCGACTAAAAAATGTTAACGAAAGGAGGAAGGAGAAAAACGTACACACAAGACGACAAATCGAAGTTTCGGCCGGGGCCTTTCTCGACATAAACTACACAACAATAACACAAGGGAAAGTACTCTAACCAACAGTAACCACCAATGGGTCACGTTGAATGAATTTAAAAAAGTTATGATTCTAAAAAGACACTCAAATAATAGTGATAATGTATAATAGTAGTAGGAATAAAAGAGAAGTATTTTAAAATTGCCAATGACCTGTTAGTGGTAATAATAACAGATATAAAAAATTAATAATACGAAATATGCAAATAGGACTAGTGAAACTGTTTACATGAAAGTATGCTGACCATTATTCCTGCTAGGCTTAGAGCACCTAGACTATGGATGTAGCGATTTCCTAAAGAGAAACGCGTGTTTAATCATCCATCCTATCCCGTATGTCTAAAAAGAAATTTTGGAATTAGCACATTTAAACTTATTAGCAGCTTTGAAAACATTTAAGCGGATCACTGCTGTTAAGTATCACCAGTAGGATTTACATAGCCCTTTTAGGTGAGGGGACAAAAGGGAGGGTTGGCTGTACAAAGCAGGTACTCCACAAATGTAACTACTCTTGTAAACACCCCTCGTCCTCTATGCCCCACACACGCGCACAGACACCTCCCCTCTCCCAGCATTTTACTTTATCCTAGGTAATTCTGAGTCATCGTCAACTTCTTCGTCTTTAAATGTATCACTTAAGTATTTGAAGTGTAATGAGTTTTTGTCGTTTCTTAACTGTATACTTCATTGTGTGCGCCTCCAAGAAGTAGAAAGGGCAAGGGAAGCAACACGAGCAGCAGTTAAACAATTAGAGAAGATGCACAAGACACCTCACCTGTTACATGAACAAATACACAAATGGCTGAATGGGAACATTTTATGAGCGAAATCGGAGAGGATAAATCACTGAGTAGGTTTCAGAAACAGTGGTATCAAGAAAGCCGACCGTCCAGGAAGCAATGGCAAACTATTATACGTAAATTTGCCTAGAAAAAGCACACAACAGCCAGGGTCTGTTGGGGTTGGTTCTGTAACGTCCCACAAAGGATACGCAACTAACCTAGGTTTTAGAAACTTCACAGACAACTACAGATTAGACGGCACAGTATGAAATTGTTCTTGATAGGATCAATCCATTTTCTGCTTGATCTTTCTCTTGCCTTATGTCTATTATATTTCTTTAGCGTGACGCTCTGTGATAGTTGATACGAGGCCATTCTCGCCATTTGTCAATCGCATCTGTTACTCTTATATACATTCAATCCCATGTGGGTTCTGGGGCCGTATTATAGGGAAAACAAGAATAGACCCACTGCCTACTCAAAAGCATGTCGTAAGAGACGACTAATTGGGAGATTCTTTCCAAGTCGCAGTTCATCTGCCTAAGACAAATGTGCCAGATCTGTCAAACGAATGCACACGCAACACACCGGTCCAAAATTGGACGAACAACCACAATTTTCCATCAGATTTTACAGCTGGTGAACCCAAAGAAGAAGAAGATATACAATCTGCGTCACCATCACACTTACCTTGTTGTTTCTCGCTAAGAAACAACTTGAGGTAGCTACAACATGAGAAAATACTTGCATTGAAACCGCTGCGTTCAGTCTCTGAAACTTCCCCATAATTGAAGAGAAACAAAAATCAAAAGATCAATGACGGGCTGGCTGGATAAACTCAGTTTACTAGATTCCCCCTGTATCGGCACGGTTAAAGAGATATTGTGTCCCATTTTTTAGGTCGTTGGTAAACCATTTGGGGATTTTATTCCCCTGTTTGTATTCAGAGGTGGAATTACTAGTATTTACCGTATGGTGATACTGGAAAATTGTTACGGAAACGCTGACAAACGTCTAGTGACTGATGAAATATTACTTTTGATTACAGATGCAAAACAATGTAATGGACAGACTGAAAACATAATGCAGCAGTCGTTCAATCAATCAGGTGACCCCTCTACGATGTAGATTAGCACAAATGGATCATTAAAGAGCTATGTCTTTTGTCCTGGTTGAAAACTCTTTGTTCCCATTTCTATCAATAACCGTTTTTTGCTTGCTTATAAACAACATTTTCTTCAGCAACGATTTGTATAAATAAAAGTTGTATGCTTTTGCAACAAACATGTTTCGGGAGAGGCGAGTATTCGAAAACAACTTTTTTGCAACCATCAAAAAGAGACGAACATTTTGGGACATCTTATGAGAAGAAGGAAACTGGAACATGTTGTGACTACAAGTAAGATTAGTGGAATAAGAGACAGAAGAAGACAATGCGTGAAAATTCCTAACATACTTTTGTCCTGTCGATGAATGTGTCATCATACGCACTGATAATAGAGTTAAAGATTGCAAGTTGTGAGAAAGGAATGATCGATCACGCCAGTCGGCAAAGCAAGGACGATGACGAGGATGATGAGAATGATGATGATGATTGGTGATGACGATGATTGATGATGATTGATCATGACTGCTGATGATGATGATGACTGATGAAGATGATAATAGTTATTTTGTTTATCCATAATTCATATTTTAGCGATCCGATCTTATGTTTAATAATGACTGCTTCTTCTTCTTTTATCGTCTCACTGATACCAGGTTGTCGCCCAGTAGTTGTAGTCCAGTAGTTGTAGCCCAATAGTTGTATCCCAGTAGTTGTAGCCCAGTAGTTGTATCCCAGTAGTTGTAGCCCAGTAGTTGTAGTCTAGTAGTTGTAGTCCAGTAGTTGTAGCCCAGTAGTTGTAGCCCAGTAGTTGTCGCCCAGTAGTTGTAGCCCAGTAGTTGTAGCCCAGTAGTTGTAGCCCAGTAGTTGTAGCCCAGTAGTTGTAGCCCAGTAGTTGTAGCCCAGTAGTTGTAGCCCAGTAGTTGTAGCCTAGTAGTTGTAGCCCAGTAGT
Source organism: Candidula unifasciata (assembly GCA_905116865.2). NCBI lineage: Eukaryota > Metazoa > Mollusca > Gastropoda > Stylommatophora > Geomitridae > Candidula > Candidula unifasciata. Next base: position 64,060 of record CAJHNH020002975.1, read on the forward strand.
TGTAGCCTAGTAGTTGTAGCCCAGTAGTTTTAGCCCAGTAGTTGTAGCCCAGTAGATATAGCCCAGTAGTTTAAGCCCAGTAGATGTAGCCCAGTAGTTGAAGCCTAGTAGTTGTAGCCCAGTAGTTGTAGCCCAGTAGTTGTAGCCCAGTAGTTTTAGCCCAGTAGTTTTAGCCCAGTATAGTTACAGCCCATTATTTCTAGCCCAGTAGTTGTAGCCCCTTAGTTGTAGCCCAGTAGTTGTAGCCTAGTAGTTGTAGCCCAGTAGTTGTAGCCTAGTAGTTGTAGCCCAGTAGTTGTAGTCCAGTAGTTGTAGTTCAGTAGTTGTAGTTAAGTAGTTGTAGCCCTGTAGTTGTAGCCTAGTAGTTGTAGCCCAGTAGTTGTAGCTCAGTAGTTTTAGTCCAGTATAGTTACAGCCCATTATTTCTAGCCCAGTAGTTGTAGCCCAGTAGTTGTAGCCCAGTAGTTGTAGCCCAGTAGTTGTAGCCCAGTAGTTGTAGCCCAGTAGTTGTAGCCCAGTAGTTGTAGTCCAGTAGTTGTAGTCAAGTAGTTGTAGCCTAGTAGTTGTAGCCCAGTAGTTGAAGCCCAGTAGTTGTAGCCCAGTAGTTGTAGCCCAGTAGTTTTAGCCCAGTATAGTTACAGCCCATTATTTCTAGCCCAGTAGTTGTAGCCCAGTAGTTGTAGCCCAGTAGTTGTAGCCCAGTAGTTGTAGCCCAGTAGTTGTAGCCCAGTAGTTGTAGCCCAGTAGTTGTAGTCCAGTAGTTGTAGTCCAGTAGTTGTAGCCCAGTAGTTGTAGCCCAGTAGTTGTAGCCCAGTAGTTGTAGCCCAGTAGTTGTAGTCCAGTAGTTGTAGCCTAGTAGTTGTAGCCCAGTAGTTGTAGCCCAGTAGTTGTAGCCCAGTAGTTGCAGCCCAGTAGTTGTAGCCCAGTAGTTTTAGCCCAGTATAGTTGCAGCCTATTATTTGTAGCCTAGTAGTTGTAGCCTAGTAGTTGTAGCCCAGTAGTTGTAGCTCAGTAGTTTTAGTCCAGTATAGTTACAGCCCATTATTTCTAGCCCAGTAGTTGTAGCCCAGTAGTTGTAGCCCAGTAGTTGTAGCCCAGTAGTTGTAGCCCAGTAGTTGTAGCCCAGTAGTTGTAGCCCAGTAGTTGTAGTCCAGTAGTTGTAGTCCAGTAGTTGTAGCCCAGTAGTTGTAGCCCAGTAGTTGTAGCCCAGTAGTTGTAGCCCAGTAGTTGTAGTCCAGTAGTTGTAGCCTAGTAGTTGTAGCCCAGTAGTTGTAGCCCAGTAGTTGTAGCCCAGTAGTTGTAGCCCAGTAGTTGTAGCCCAGTAGTTTTAGCCCAGTATAGTTGCAGCCTATTATTTGTAGCCCAGTAGTTGTAGCCTAGTAGTTGTAGCCCAGTAGTTGTAGCTCAGTAGTTTTAGTCCAGTATAGTTACAGCCCATTATTTCTAGCCCAGTAGTTGTAGCCCAGTAGTTGTAGCCCAGTAGTTGTAGCCCAGTAGTTGTAGCCCAGTAGTTGTAGTCCAGTAGTTGTAGTCCAGTAGTTGTAGCCCAGTAGTTGTAGCCCAGTAGTTGTAGCCCAGTAGTTGTAGCCCAGTAGTTGTAGTCCAGTAGTTGTAGCCTAGTAGTTGTAGCCCAGTAGTTGTAGCCCAGTAGTTGTAGCCCAGTAGTTGCAGCCCAGTAGTTGTAGCCCAGTAGTTTTAGCCCAGTATAGTTGCAGCCTATTATTTGTAGCCTAGTAGTAGTTGTAGCCTAGTAGTTGTAGCCCAGTAGTTGTAGTAGTCAGTAGTTTTAGTCCAGTATAGTTACAGCCCATTATTTCTAGCCCAGTAGTTGTAGCCCAGTAGTTGTAGCCCAGTAGTTGTAGCCCAGTAGTTGTAGTAGCCCAGTAGTTGTAGCCCAGTAGTTGTAGCCCAGTAGTTGTAGTCCAGTAGTTGTAGTCCAGTAGTTGTAGCCCAGTAGTTGTAGCCCAGTAGTTGTAGCCCAGTAGTTGTAGCCCAGTAGTTGTAGTCCAGTAGTTGTAGCCTAGTAGTTGTAGCCCAGTAGTTGTAGCCCAGTAGTTGTAGCCCAGTAGTTGTAGCCCAGTAGTTGTAGCCCAGTAGTTTTAGCCCAGTATAGTTGCAGCCTATTATTTGTAGCCCAGTAGTTGTAGCCTAGTAGTTGTAGCCCAGTAGTTGTAGCTCAGTAGTTTTAGTCCAGTATAGTTACAGCCCATTATTTCTAGCCCAGTAGTTTTAGCCCAGTAGTTGTAGCCCAGTAGTTGTAGCCCAGTAGTTGTAGCCCAGTAGTTGTAGCCCAGTAGTTGTAGCCCAGTAGTTGTAGCCCAGTAGTTGTAGCCCAGTAGTTGTAGTCCAGTAGTTGTAGTCCAGTAGTTGTAGCCCAGTAGTTGTAGCCCAGTAGTTGTAGCCCAGTAGTTGTAGCCCAGTAGTTGTAGTCCAGTAGTTGTAGCCTAGTAGTTGTAGCCCAGTAGTTGTAGCCCAGTAGTTGTAGCCCAGTAGTTGCAGCCCAGTAGTTTGTAGCCCAGTAGTTTTAGCCCAGTAGTAGTTGCAGCCTATTATTTGTAGCCTAGTAGTTGTAGCCTAGTAGTTGTAGCCCAGTAGTTGTAGCTCAGTAGTTTTAGTCCAGTATAGTTACAGCCCATTATTTCTAGCCCAGTAGTTGTAGCCCAGTAGTTGTAGCCCAGTAGTTGTAGCCCAGTAGTAGTGTAGCCCAGTAGTTGTAGCCCAGTAGTTGTAGCCCAGTAGTTGTAGTCCAGTAGTTGTAGTCCAGTAGTTGTAGCCCAGTAGTTGTAGCCCAGTAGTTGTAGCCCAGTAGTTGTAGCCCAGTAGTTGTAGTCCAGTAGTTGTAGTCCAGTAGTTGTAGCCTAGTAGTTGTAGCCCAGTAGTTGTAGCCCAGTAGTAGTAGCCCAGTAGTTGTAGCCCAGTAGTTGTAGCCCAGTAGTTTTAGCCCAGTATAGTTGCAGCCTATTATTTGTAGCCCAGTAGTTGTAGCCTAGTAGTTGTAGCCCAGTAGTTGTAGCTCAGTAGTTTTAGTCCAGTATAGTTACAGCCCATTATTTCTAGCCCAGTAGTTGTAGCCCAGTAGTTGTAGCCCAGTAGTTGTAGCCCAGTAGTTGTAGCCCAGTAGTTGTAGTCCAGTAGTTGTAGTCCAGTAGTTGTAGCCCAGTAGTTGTAGCCCAGTAGTTGTAGCCCAGTAGTTGTAGCCCAGTAGTTGTAGTCCAGTAGTTGTAGCCTAGTAGTTGTAGCCCAGTAGTTGTAGCCCAGTAGTTGTAGCCCAGTAGTTGTAGCCCAGTAGTTGTAGCCCAGTAGTTGTAGCCCAGTAGTTGTAGTCCAGTAGTTGTAGTCCAGTAGTTGTAGCCCAGTAGTTGTAGCCCAGTAGTTGTAGCCCAGTAGTTGTAGCCCAGTAGTTGTAGTCCAGTAGTTGTAGCCTAGTAGTTGTAGCCCAGTAGTTGTAGCCCAGTAGTTGTAGCCCAGTAGTTGCAGCCCAGTAGTTGTAGCCCAGTAGTTTTAGCCCAGTATAGTTGCAGCCTATTATTTGTAGCCTAGTAGTTGTAGCCTAGTAGTTGTAGCCCAGTAGTTGTAGCTCAGTAGTTTTAGTCCAGTATAGTTACAGCCCATTATTTCTAGCCCAGTAGTTGTAGCCCAGTAGTTGTAGCCCAGTAGTTGTAGCCCAGTAGTTGTAGCCCAGTAGTTGTAGCCCAGTAGTTGTAGCCCAGTAGTTGTAGTCCAGTAGTTGTAGTCCAGTAGTAGTAGTGTAGCCCAGTAGTTGTAGCCCAGTAGTTGTAGCCCAGTAGTTGTAGCCCAGTAGTTGTAGTCCAGTAGTTGTAGCCTAGTAGTTGTAGCCCAGTAGTTGTAGCCCAGTAGTTGTAGCCCAGTAGTTGTAGCCCAGTAGTTGTAGCCCAGTAGTTTTAGCCCAGTATAGTTGCAGCCTATTATTTGTAGCCCAGTAGTTGTAGCCTAGTAGTTGTAGCCCAGTAGTTGTAGCTCAGTAGTTTTAGTCCAGTATAGTTACAGCCCATTATTTCTAGCCCAGTAGTTGTAGCCCAGTAGTTGTAGCCCAGTAGTTGTAGCCCAGTAGTTGTAGCCCAGTAGTTGTAGCCCAGTAGTTGTAGCCCAGTAGTTTTAGCCCAGTATAGTTAGAGCCCATTATTTCTAGCCCAGTAGTTGTAGCCCAGTAGTTGTAGCCCAGTAGTTGTAGCCCAGTAGTTGTAGCCCAGTAGTTTTAGCCCAGTATAGTTGCAGCCTATTATTTGTAGCCCAGTTGTTGTAGCCCAGTAGTTGTAACCCAGTAGTTGTAGCCCAGTGGTTGTAGCCCAGTAGTTGTAGCCCAGTAGTTGTAGCCCAGTAGTTGTAGCCCAGTAGTTGTAGCCCAGTAGTTGTAGCCCAGTAGTTGTAGCCCAGTAGTTGTCGCCCAGTAGTTGTAGCCCAGTAGTTGTAGCCCAGTAGTTGTAGCCCAGTAGTTGTAGTCCAGTAGTTGTAGCCCAGTAGTTGTAGCCCAGTAGTTGTAGTCCAGTAGTTGTAGCCCAGTAGTTGTAGCCCAGTAGTTGTAGCCCAGTAGTTGTAGTCCAGTAGTTGTAGCCCAGTAGTTGTAGCCCAGTAGTTTTAGCCCAGTATAGTTACAGCCCATTATTTGTAGCCCAGTAGTTTTAGCCCAGTAGTTGTAGCCCAGTAGTTGTAGCCCAGTAGTTGTCGCCCAGTAGTTGTAGCCCAGTAGTTGTAGCCCAGTAGTTGTAGTCCAGTAGTTGTAGTCCAGTAGTTGTAGCCCAGTAGTTGTCGCCCAGTAGTTGTAGCCGAGTAGTTGTAGCCCAGTAGTTGTAGCCCAGTAGTTGTAGTCCAGTAGTTGTAGCCCAGTAGTTGTAGCCCAGTAGTTGTAGCCCAGTAGTTGTAGCCCAGTAGTTGTAGCCCAGTAGTTGTAGCCCAGTAGTTGTAGCCCAGTAGTTGTCGCCCAGTAGTTGTAGCCCAGTAGTTGTAGCCGAGCAGTTGTAGCCCAGTAGTTGTAGTCCAGTAGTTGTAGCCCAGTAGTTACAGCCCATTATTTGTAGCCCAGTAGTTGTAGACCAGTAGTTGTAGCCCAGTAGTTGTAGCCCATTATTTGTAGTCCAGTAGTTGTAGCCCAGTAGTTGTAGCCCAGTAGTTGATGCCCAGTATTTACAGCCCAGTATTTGTAGCCCAGTAGTTGCAGCCCAGTAGTTGTAGCCCAGTAGTTGAAGCCCAGTAGTTGATGCCCAGTATTTACAGCCCAGTAGTTGTAGCCCAGTAGTTGTAGCCCAGTAGTTGTAGCCCAGTATCGTGATTTTCTGTATTTGTCTTGCGCTTCTCGGGTTGTTGAGGTGATAGATTTGTTCACCTTTTTTTCTTTTGAAAGTTTCAGCTACACCATTTATCCACATCTTTGTTGATCTTCCTCTCGCCTTCCTCCCAGATTTTCTGCTACAAAAAGTCTCACATGCAGTTTGATCTGGCTACATTCTCACTCGATGGCTGAACCATTTATTTCTTCGTCTAACAATAAAATCTATACATAGTCTTATTCAAAATTGTTCTCTAATAGTGGTTTTCGTAACCCAGTCGCTTCTTGTGTTATCAATGACTGTGGGGGAAAAGCGCAGATCACGTGAATTTAGTTTCTGTTCTAGTACTCTGTTAATTGTCCATGCTTGTCACTGATAGCACAAAGTAGGGTCAACTTTGCTATTAATCATTTATTGTTTTTTTCTGGAAGGGAGACACTTGGGTATCTAAGCCCTGTTAGGTGACACCATTTGCCTTCTATTCTATGGCTTTTATCCAAGCGTCGTCTGCGATTGTCTGTAAATATGCTTCCTAAACATTTGAATTCTTGCACTTGTTTGATTGTAGTACCATTAACATAAACGTTCATTTATTATGTTTCCTACCTATTATCATCACCGCAGTTTTCGCAGTGTTATTCTCATATCATTCTTTGATGTAAGGAGTATATGTGGTGTAAATCATGTTCTTTGTGGTGTATTAGACATTGATCGTCTGCAAAAAGAAGTTAATTGATTTCCTCAGGGTGTGTTTTTGCCTGCTGTGTAATTCTATCATTGTTAGTAATCTATCTATTGTCTTCTTCACTTTTACCCGGTTGCAGACCAGTGTCGTGGTTTAAAATATTTGTTTTGTGCCTCTCGCGTGATTTGAGTGACAGTTTTCTGGATCTTCTGGCCGTATTCAGCTACTCCATCTATCTATTTTTCCTGGGTCTTCCTCTGGCCTTCCTTCCCGATGTTCTACTGTAAAAGGCCTTATTGGCAATCTGATCCCGTTGCATTCTTACTAAATGGTCAAACCACTTAGTAAGAATGCAACCAGATCAGTTAGTAATGAATAGCAATTATTGGAGGATACAGCCTTGGCTGAAACCTTATGAGGTGGGAAACCATTCATCCATGTGTAATTATTATTCAATTTAATAGTATAATCTAACCTAGTTTCTGTACTCGCCCAATTGTTTATTTGGTAAGTACAACTGCATAACTTAATTACTTCTGATAATATCCAGATCGGTATTCGGACAATACATTAAATGTGTTTAACTTTATCGATTTGATATCAAGTATTACAGTTGAGTCAATCATTGACACTGTAGTTATTCTTCGATTTCTTGACGAAATTTTGTTGGCGAATTTTGATCGAAAAGACGTTGTTCTGACTAAAGTTGATCGGACGGACATTGTTCGGACTAAAGTTGATCGGACGAACGTTAATTGGACAAACTTATGAGAGACTGCTTGAAATTTCGTGTCCACTAGGAAACCGAGCAAGCCTACCAAGATCTACCCCACCCCCCGTCTCACACCTCTGTCCGGCTAATTCACAACCAGCTTTGGGCTTTCTCAGCAGCCTAGCCAAGTCTTGTAAGTGCCGGTGTTCGCAGTTTGCCTCACATCCCTATCTGCCTCTGGACATTATGAGCGGAGTTTGGCACTAATCCTCTGGTGAGTACCTCTGCGGTGAAGAGCGGAACTGCGAACCCTTTCTCGTACCTCAAGCTAGTTACCAGATCACTGTACTTTTCGATCTTGTACAAGTTCTGATCCTCAATCGTCGAATAATACGGAACGCCTGTTCACCAGTATCAGCTAGTGAGCTATCGAGAAGTGCAGCACCATGTAAGTCGTGTCTTCCGGATCGGTTCGGTTCAAAGGCCACTTAGGTCTCCCGCTAGCGGCCGTCTTGCGCACAGTCGAGGTTTGATGCAGGATTTGCAGTCTTGTTGATATTGCCATCTGTGGTAGAGACTGACCCACATAGAGAACTTTAATCTGGAGGTTAGTATGCAAAATGGTCTTAGAGCTTGTGTCACCGTCCATCATTTCAGAGTGACTCATCCTTCAGATCATACAAAAACTGAGCATTGAAAAGCATGTTCAGTGCTTGCCTGTCTCTGTGAATTTTGCAGCTTCGTTAAGAGTTCTGACAATTTACATTCCCAAACTTCAGTTAAAGGTTTTCAGTTTTATGTAGAACTAACACACAATGAACACATTACTAAAGTTAAATAAGTCGCAGGGGCGTACAATCCCTGTCATTAGTTGTATTCTTTTCAATATCGAGAATTACGTGAATTCTGCGTGCTGTTATTTTCGTTAAGTGATACTGACGTGTGTTTTAAACTGTAGGTTTATTGTCATGGAGAGGGATGCCCTGTGCAAGATCAGTTTATTACGAAACGTGAGAGTGTATCATGGCGCAACACATGCATTGTGTCTGTGTATTTCATTAGTCTATTTCCTTTCCATGGACAAGCATCTTCAAAACCATTTGTTAAACCAACATCACGTAACTAGAGCAGCTTTCCATTGACAGTCACAATTATCCACTTCTGAGAACTCAATGTATTTTCATTTGCACTTTCATTGCTCTATAGGTCGTACATCCATTGTTTTCTTTCAGTAGCAATTTATTAAGAGCGTGTGAGAAATTCATATATTTTATAGGCACACATAAGAGGATGTAGGGAACATACATAATCCATCCGGTTAACAAACCTATTTCTCTAGTTTTTGATGGTGGCTTTTCTTTTTCCACAATGATTTACAGGAGAATACTTGGGGGTGGGTGGAGGGGGTGGGTGTTCATAAAGGAAATTATTATCACATGTATTTGGTCATTTCTTAGTTTCGAGAACTGTTGAACCCTAACTCTCATCTGTACCAAAGGTACAGCAATTTGACGATTGAATAGCTTTTAGTGCACTTGATGAATGCTCATTGTCCCTGATTCACTTCCATTCCTATGAGAACAATAAGTATTCCTTATTTTGGGGCAGTCTTTCATTTGTTGATATGAGCACAGAATGTATACAGTCGTGTTCATCTTAAGTAAACAAATTGGCATTTGCATATGCTTAATGGATATAATTATTTAACTGTCTGTATTTTACTGCCGGCTCTGTGGCTAAGTCGATGCGAACGCTTCGTAATGCCGGGATGCCTGGTTCGATCCCATCTGCGGGCCATGCGCCTTGCGTTGGTTTCGACAGTGGTATCAAGAAAGCCGACCGTCCAGGAGGAATGGCAAACTACTGGACGTAAACGTATTTGCCTAGAAAAGCCACACAACAGCCAGGAGTAGTCGGGGTTGGTTCTGCAACGTCCTGTAAAAGATGCGCAACTAACCTTGTTTTATTCTACTACCCTCTCTCTCTCTCTCAGTCTCTCTCTCTCTCTGGCTCTAACTCTCCATCCTCTGTTACTATCATTTTCACTCGTTATCCGCCCCCCCCTCTCTCTCTCTCTCTCTCTCTCTCTCTCTCTCTCTCTCTCTCTCTCTCTCTCTCTCTCTCATTCTCTCTTTCTCTCGTGAAATTTTGCAACGGACACTAAAGACTAGAATGTATTTTTTTTCTCATCATCACTAACATCATCATCATCATCCTCATCGTCATTTTCTTCTTCTTCTTCTTCTTCTTCTTCTTCTTCTTCTTCTTCTTCTTCTTCTTCTTCTTCTTCTCTTCTTCTTCTTCTTCTTCTTCTTCTTCTTCTTCTTCTTCTTCTTCTTCTTTCTTCTTCTCCTCCTCCTCTTTCTCTTCTTCTTCTTCTCTTCTTCCTCTTCTCTTTCTTTTCTCTTCTTTTTTATGTTTCTTCTTCTTCTTCTTCTTCTTCTTCTTCTTCTTCTTCTTCTTCTTCTTTTCTTCTTCATCTTCTTCTTCTTCTTCTTCTTCTTCTTCTTCTTCTTCTTCTTCTTCTTCTTCTTCTTCTTCTTCTTCTTCTTCTCCTCCTTCTTCTTCTTTTTCTTTTCTTCCTTCTCTTCCTTCCTTTTCTTTTTGTTTCGCATTCTCTGATTCTGTTTCACTATGTAACATTTAGACTGCCTGCAACCTATATTTCTGCTAGCTAATTATTTGCTTGCCCCTCTAGAGCTGCAGTTTGAAGGATTGGCATGTCTCTGTATCGTCTGACTTGAAGGATTGGCATGTCTCTGTATCGCCTGACTTGAATGATTGGCATGTCTCTGTATCGCCTGACTTGAATGATTGGCATGTCTCTGTATCGTCTGGCTTGAAGGATTGGCATGTCTCTGTATCGTCTGACTTGAAGGATTGGCATGTCTCTGTATCGTCTGGCTTGTATTTCATGTAAGGCTAATTAGGGAGCGGCAGTCACAAAGGGCTCGCACGCTTATCTTGTAGTGGGATACGAATGGTTTAAATACCCAATACAACCTAAACTGGTTACTAGGTGTGGTAAACTAGTTTAGCGGAATTTTACCTCGCCTGGAGATCCCCTATAATCCTTCCTAATAATTTACAGGGCTCGAATTAAGAAAGTCTAGGGAAATTCTAACGGTCCCTGAGTTCATAAAGAAAGGAATGGAAATACAGATAAACAAACCATTAGGGTGAATCCCCGGAATAGAATTGAATACATAATTATTCTTCTAACTAACTTCAGAAAACAAAGTTCAACACCTTGCAAATTGAACTCAAATAAATCACAACGTACAATACGTCGTCTACACAAGGAATTAAAATTGATACTAAATGATATAAATTCGATATTTGAGTTTTCTAAATCAACATTTGTATTGATATAACACGGTCTAGGAATCCCAACAATTATTCAACTTAAAGCAAAGATAAAAAATCACGGTTCATCCTATACCACAAATCAACCTTAAAAAAACAAAAAACATCAAACGTCACTCAGATCTATGATAGTATTGATGTGTCAAAATGCACCCTTCCCCTGGCGGCATGTTCTGGCGGCAACAATTGTAGTGATTGGCTATCTGCGACAATTAATTTCGCTCTTCCATTTATACCGTGTTGTTCACGATCCACGGGGTTACAGGGAACCTGAGAAAATACATCAAACAGCCTTGTGGTGAGAATTATGCCGACACATCTGGGCAGTTGGAAGTGTTGAGGTGTTTGTGGTGTTATCAGATTAGTAAGGGAAAGAGCAAGGTTCAAACTCTGTCTTTCTCCACGAGCAATATATCAATAATAAATCTCTCCACCCTGTTATAATATATTGTTTTATACATATACAATTCTTTGCACGATCATATGAAACTTGACATGATTAAGTGGACACACATTCGCATGCGGATTGGACAGTCGTTAGTTCAAGTCCCAACAGACTCAGGTCGACTTCGCCTTGAATGGACACCATGAATAGTCATGAGGTGTAAAGGCGGCAGGTGTGATGTTGACCACATCAACGCCCAGGTACCACTTGGTCTAAAAAACATAGGCCAACCCTATATGCCCACACAGCTGACGACTTTTACTCAAATTGTATGTTGCATAATATAATAAACATAAGCAATGTAATGTATACCCAACTGATGATACCACATGGCACAGGATGATGGTGTATACTGTAAGATCTTTACGCAAGGAAACCAAATGAATATTTTCAGAAAAGATTACAGAGGAAAGGAGGGTTCGCTAATGCATAGTCCTAACTGTGAATGGTAATCTAAAGAACGTCATAATATGTAGGGACTAGTAAATAGTTACCATTGTCCAACGGACAAGTATCAAGGTTGATGTCCTTCCTTTCCTTATGAGGTCATGGAATATTTATACAATGGTAGAATATACAATGGTAGGATCTCGATAAAATATTTCAGGATACAGCTAAGGCTTACAGGGGATCTCAGCTACTCCCTACCATTATAAATCTCACCTGAATTCGAATGATTTTATTATTATTATTATTTCTTTTGGTGGTAGGCCGATGGAAAGGCTGGGGTTGTCGTTTGGTGTAGTGCGGATGACTAGCTCTAAGGGTTTCTCCTAGTGACATTAAAAAAAAACGTCATAAGTTATGTGCGCCTTCGTACATTTTCTACTCTTCTCGCATCTATGTTCCACTATGTTTATTTTAAGTGCGCAATTCTTTTAACCACAAGACGCAATTAACTCTTGCCGGACTGAAATATACTGTTGGTTTGTCACACAGGAAACATCCGCAAGACTAAGGTCCTTAAATTAACCACATCATTTACCCAGGGCTGACATGTCTATAGCAGTGGCCTTAAACTTCGATGGCGCAAACAAGTTTTCATGATACATTGTATTTGTTTCAATCTGTTTTGCCAACTTTTGTTAGTTTAGAAATAAAACATCGTAAAAGACTGTTTATGTTTTCATGAGCACCTTGCACATCTATTTCCAATGTTTAATCGCAATTTTTATTTTTACATTTGGAGTTGTACAGAGGGTCGTGGACGTCATATATTCCAGGGATAGGATAAAAAAGGGGGAGTGGGGGGAGGGCCTTATAAAGGTTGAAAACCACTGGTCTTCATAGATAAGAGCTCTCTAAGACATACAAGGATACGCTTAAATGGTTGGAAAAGGTTTCATTACTTTTTATCTTTACAACCAACACGATAATGTGAGAATGAAAATAGACTATTTCATTTTCCTTTGCTGAAAGGCAGAAAGTACACAAACAGCTTTCAGATGTGAGCCGAACAATAATAAAGCAGCAGAAACAAGCCATCACAAATGCAGACAATCATTGGGCGTAAACATAATTTACTCAGATATTGTCAGAAGAAAAGTAACAAAGATAGAAGTAACGTTAAGTTATATGCGATTTTCATATTGCTAAAATGTCTTTAATTTTTATATTTGCTTGTTTTGTAGGGGAGTTATTTTTTTTTTTTTTTTTCCCAGTGTTTTAGAAAATTTTCTATTTATCTTTGCAGTATAAAATTACGCCCATAGCTTGAATTGCTCATGTTTTGCCACTGGTTATTTGCTAAAAAATAATGACAAAGACATGACTCGTTCTATTAATTGTACCTGTCCTTATTTGATGTTTAAAATTGCTGGCTCGAAGAGGCTGTGAGGATTTCAGCATACCCCGTTCTACTTTGCAATATTTTTGTTATACGGCTGAAGGAAACCAGATTGGTTGAGAAATATGGATTGAGAATCAGCGGAGTTCACAGCCAGTGACGAGAAGAAGAAGAAGAAGAAGAAGAAGAAGAAGAAGAAGAAGAAGAAGAAGAAGAAGAAGAAGAAGAAGAAGAAGAAGAAGAAGAAGAAGAAGAAGAAGAAGAAGAAAGAAGAAGAAGAAGAAGAAGAAGAAGAAGAAGAAGAAGAAGAAGAAGAAGAAGAAAAGAAGAAGAAGAAGAAGAAGTAGAAAAAGAAGAAGAAGAAGAAGAAGAAGAAGAAGAAGAAGAAGAAGAAGAAGAAGAAGAAGAAGAAGAAGAAGAAGAAGAAGAAGAAGAAGAACGAACAAACGAACGAACGAACTTTATTTTCAAAGGGTCACAAATTGGGCACGCAGGCCCGTCTTACATTCGGCCCTTCCAGTCAACCATCTTTCGCACAGCAGTTGTATTTTACTAATAAAGCATGTTATGATCATATGATGTTATGCATATTATGAATATTATAAAAGAACACAAAAGCATGAGTTGTAAAGTGCATGCAAAAACCCGCGCGTGCATACATACACCCGCATACACACTCTCACCCACTCACTTACACACACAAACCTGCATGCATACATTACATACATACATACACAGATACATATAAACAAACATGCATACACACATACACACAGGCATACGTACACACAAACATACATACATAGATAGAAACATACAGGCATACATATATACATTCATACATACATACATAATACAGGCATACACACATACAGTCATAAATCCAGTCATGCATGGAGACACACACATGCACACACGGACACTCCCACCGAGACACAAACACTCAGACAAAAATACAGATACACACACATACATTTACATATAAGCACACACAGGGAAACACACAGCACATATATTTACATTCGTGCTCACACACTGACACACACACCACACATACGCAGACAAACATGCAGACTCATACATACAGCCACATAGACACACACGCAGTCAAACACACACACACACAAATACAGACAAACAGGCAGACAAACACATACTGACACCCACAGAGACAAACACGCAGAAATGCATATACATACAAACACATAGAAATACACACGCAATCACACATATTCAGCACGCACAGACATATACTCTGACATGCAGACACATACAGACAACAAAGGGGCACACACAACACACACAGAGAAATACACATAGACATGCGCAGACAGACAGACACATGCTGACACATACAGTCACGCAGACAGACATACAGACACTCACACACAGAGATACATACATACAGCCTCATAGACACACCCGCAGACAAAACACATAAACATACACAGGCAAACATGAAGACAAACACATACGGGGACACACACAGACACAAACGCAGATATACACACAGTCACATCAAATATGCAGAAACAGAAACCAGTTCACACTGAAACATACACGTGGACATACGCGCGAACACACACACACATTCGCACATACACAAGGACACAGACGCATACATTCGCAGACACACACGCAGATACACAAGCAGACAAACAACATACTCAGAGTCATATGTATACAAACACGCCTACACATACATACATATCAAGCACACGCGCGCGCGCAAACATACATATCATACACACCTTGTTTAATAATAAATTGATAATGCAATATGTGTTACATTACATTCAAGGTGGCATATAATCACTTGTAAGTATGAATTGAAAGTTCCACAAATGAGCAGCGGATTACGCTAAACTTGTTTTATATAAATCTATTCTAGGTTTAGGTAAATGTAATAAATTTAGACGCTTGCTATTTATAGGATTTGATTTAATTAATCGGAAAAGGTAGTTTGGAGTATTTTGAGATAAAATTTTATGAATAAATTTGGCCTTGTTGAAAATTAAACGTTTGCTAAATGGCAATAGTCTTAGATGTTTATAGAGATTATTTTTTACGATATGTTTATTATCTGAAACCAGGCGTAAAGCACGATTTTGAAGAGAACTTAGTCTTTTAACATTGGATTTGGCGCAACCATCCCAAACTGTGGAACAATAGTCGACATGTGTTTGGATGTAAGACGCGTAAAATACTTTTCTTGTATCTTCGTCTAGAAAGTGCTGAATTTTTGCAAGCTGATAAACTTTTTGTGCTATTTTCTTAGTTATCACAGAAACATGAGAATTCCAGGTTAAATGGTTGTCAATTGTAAGGCCTAAAGTTTTGTGTTCCGGTACATTAACAATAGGTAATTTATGAATGTAGAGCTCGAGTGTCGGCTTTTGCAGTACTAATGTTTGCAACTTTTGTCTGGTTGTTATAAGCATAGACTTCGTTTTATTTATGTTAATTTGCAATGCGATTGCTGTTGCTCCATTTACAAAGATTGTGTACTTCTTTCTGTAAAGATCTTTCTAACTCATTACGATTCTCATTACTAGTATATATTGTACAGTCATCAGCAAATAAATCGCATGTTATACTAAGATGTAATGGAAGGTCATTATTATACGTGGAAAATAGTAGTGGACCTAGAATCGACCCCTGTGGCACGCCTATATTTAAATGAGTGGATTCTGACAGGCGGTTGTTGAAGGATACTACTTGCTGTCTATCAGATAAAAATGACCGCATTATTTCGACTAAATTATCGTTAGTTTTTAATATTTTTAATTTATTAATTAAAATATCATGATCAACCATATCGAAGGCTTTCTTAAAGTCTACAAAAACTGCACCGCAAAAGAAGAGGAAGAAGAAGAAGAAGAAGAAGAAGAAGAAGAAGAAGAAGAAGAAGAAAAGAAGAAGAAGAAGAAGAAGAAGAAGAAGAAGAAGAAGAAGAAGAAGAAGAAGAAGAAGAAGAAAAAAGAAGAAGAAGAAGAAGAAGAGAAGAAGAAGAAGAAGAAGAAGAAGAAGAAGAAGAAGAAGAAGAGAAGAAGAAGAAGAAGAAGAAGAAGAAGAAGAAGAAGAAGAAGAGAAGAAGAAGAAGAAGAGAAGAAGAAGAAGAAGAAGAAGAAGAAGAAGAAGAAAGAAGAAGAAGAAGAAGAAAAAAAGAAAAAAAAAAGAAGAAGAAAAAGAAGAAGAAGAAGAAGAAGAAGAAGAAGAAGAAGAAGAAGAAGAAGAAGAAGAAGAAGAAGAAGAAGAAGAAGAAGAAGAAGAAGAAGAAGAAGAAGAAGAAGAAGAAGAAGAAGAAGAAGAAGAAGAAGAAGAAGAAGAAGAAGAAGAAGAAGAAGAAGAAGAAGAAGAAGAAGAAGAAGAAGAATAAGAAAAATTAGAAGAAAAGAAAAATAGAAAAAAAAAAGAAGAAGAAGAAGATGATGACGATGATGATGAAGATATGAAGAAAATATATGTGGGGTAGGGAAGAGGTGACAGTACAATTTTTTTTTCTTTATATTGAATCGTCTGACCTTTCCCTTATCCACACCCCCCAACCCCCCCCCCCCCCCCCCGAACCTGCCCCTTGAGGTCGGTAGCCAACCTAACCATAGATCTTGACAACATCAAGTACCACCCAAACTATATCCCATAATGCACCGTCTCACGCGCGTGCATGACAGTCAACAATACGATGAGAGATCGCCGCAGGGAAGAAGATCGTTTGGCAAACAGAGCACGCCATTAGAGAGTCTTGCCGTTGTTCAAGGGTGGCCTCGTTACAGGCATAACCATGTATCCTGGGTTCTGGGAAAACAAACGGAAGACACTGCAGAATTTCATAGCCGAGATTTTGTGTAACCACAGTGGAGGGCGTACGTCATTAGCCGGCGTCCTTTCCAACATATAACCGGCGAAGGAACACAAGTTTAGCAACAAACTAAATAAACTAGAATACATCGCTTTAACTTTACACCGTCAATAACGTTACCAGGCGTTATATGGATGCCAGTCACATGATACAGACTTTTTTTGTTTCGTTTCTCACCATAATTTCTTTTTTAATCTGTCCGCATTTGTTTCCAGAATGTATGACAAATTTTGTTGTTGTTGAGAGACCTGACTTATTTGTCAGTAAGTAAAATATAAAATCATTTACATATTGTGCACACATGTCCCGTCATTTGTTACTGTTACGTGTCATAATACCTCTGTGTTTAGTAGTTAAATATATTAACACGTCTTTTTTCTTTGATTGTCTCTCTTTTCTGACTTGATTGTGTGATTACGATGCAAGCTGCAGACACATGTCTCGTCATTTGTTATTGTTACGTGTCATAATACCTCTGTGTTTAGCAGTTAAATATATAACACGTCTTTTTTCTTTGATTGTCTCTCTTTTCTGACTTTATTGTATGATTATTGTTGCAAGCTGCAGACATATGTATTTCGTCCACACAAGAAGAAGAAGAAGAAGAAAGGGAGGGAAAGATTGGAGAAGAAGAAACAAAAAGAGGGAAAGGTTAGAGAAGAAGACGATGACGATAATGCTCTCACCGAACGATAACAGTAATAACAATAACAAGCCAGAAGACGAAGAATGAGGAGGAGAAGGGGAGGATAATAATAATAATAATAATAATAATAATAATAATAATAATAAGAAGAAGAAGAAGAAGAAGAAGAAGAAGAAGAAGAAGAAGAAGAAGAAGAAGAAGAAGAACAAGAAGGAGAAGAAGAAGAAGAAGAAGAAGATGATGATGATGAAGAAGAAGAAGAAGAAGAAGAAGAAGAAGAAGAAGAAGAAGAAGAAGAAGAAGAAGAAGAAGAAGAAGAAGAAGAAGAAGAAGAAGAAGATAAAGATGAAGAAGAAATAAATGTAGCAACAACAGCAAAAGTAACAGCAAAGCAGCAGTTTTCTTAGTAGTTGTTGTGGTGACTGTGGTAAAGGTAAAGTCGGGAGATATGAACTAGCGTCATTGCACACGGTTATAAACCATGTGGTGGCTGTGGTAGAACTAGTAGATATAGTAGTAGTAGCAGATAATAATGAATATTTTGATTATTTAATACATCATAGTAAAGAACATTTTCCCCCCACGCATTCAGGTTAACTGGGCATATGGGCGAGACGTATATTTTACCGACTAATGGACTAGTGGGTGATTTGGTCAACATCATGCCGACCGCCTTTACTTCCCAGGACTCCATCTGGTACCAACGCATGGCTTGATCAACTTGGAAGTTTAGGCAATTTTTTTTAAGGCTGGTTCAGTTCGGACTCGAATCCACGACATTCTAATTTGGTGACCAGCGTCTTGTTGCTACAACACGGCAGTTCTTTATATTATTAAAGTAATGATTTATGTTACTTCTATAAAATAGGCTTATAAATATTCGTAATACAAAACAGTAACAGTTCTAACTCTAATAAAAGGAAAACAAACGTAGGTATTTAACATTAAAAAAATTAGGTTCACAGAATTTAAACAAACAAATGGATGAACAGAATTCAGCTATATGTATCAATTTATTGCATCACATTACCTAAGGAATCACTTGCTCCCTAAAGTGTACTGTTGTGAGAGCCTTTTAAGTATTTGAAAGTTTGTGGTAAATTCAAGCCAGCCGAAATTACATCATCGTCTGCTGGTTAAACAGAATGTATTTGTCCTAAATATTTCCACAAGTGTGACCCTAAACTTTGAACTCATGGTTACATAAATGAAGATATTTACACTGGAATTTACAGTCTCTAGAACAAAAGACACTGACCAAACAACAAAGAACATGTTCTTAAACTGACCACTAAAACTAAACTCTGGGTCGTATGTCATCATGAAGAAAATGGCGGTTGCTGGGACAAAGCAAATGATAAACACCGTAGAAATTATTGTGATCATTTTGATTACTTTCTTCTCTTTTGTTGATGTCTCTGATTGAGACGTTGGCTTGGCAGAAGATTCTTGGCGCCATTTTACTTTTTCATTTAGCTTCACAACAAGAATAACAGTGGAAACAATAACAGAGAAGAGAGAAACAGAAGAGAAAGCCACACTGTGGATTGGGAATGTTATCGTTTCCACAATTTCTCTGTGTTTCGTATAAACAAGACTTAACATTGTTCTGTTCAATTTTCTGTTGAAAACCCATTCCAGTTTGTTGACGAAGTAGAACGGCGAGAAGATGGCGAACATAGTGATGAAGATAGAGATAATGACTATTTTGATTCTCCGAGGTGTGATAATGTTCTTGACTTTGAGTGGTAAGGCGATACAGAGACATCTCTCAAACGTGATGAACGCCGTGATGAAACTGGTGACTCTGTAGACAGTATACTGTAAAATTATTTGCTAACAGCATGTTTTGATAATGTCTGTGTGTGGCGACTATGTGATGGTAATATACAGTGATACAACGTTATGACAGTCTGCAATGACAGTAAGAAGGTGATGATAGTAGGTCATGACAGTAAATGATAACACTAGATGGTAGTAATAAATGGTAACAGCAGGTGTTAGTAATGTTTAGTGGCTGTGCGCAGACAGTATGTGCTGCACTATCTTATGCCATTACGTGGTGCTACTAAGTTGTAGTAATGAGTGGTGACACAAAGTGATGCTCATATTTTGGTGCGGTATGATGTAGCACTGCATGATGGCAGTATGTGGTAACTCTGAACGTGGTGGCAATGTGTGGTAACACAGTAAGTAAAGCCAATACGTGGTGACGCAGTATTCACAATACACGTGAGTGTATGTGGCAACTATGAACAGATAAAGCAAGGATTAAGACAAGCAAATGTTTTGTCACATCTCTCTCTCTCTCTCTCCCTCTTTCTCTCCCTCTTTCTCTCCCTCTTTCTCTCCCTCTTTCTCTCTTCTCTCTCTCTCTCTCTCTCTCTCTCTCTCTCTCTCTCTCTCTCTCTCTCTCTCTCTAGTGAAATAATAATGAGGGAGGACAAGGATAGACTTGGAATACTAGCTGGAGGATAAAACATAAACAATCTTTGTTATGCAGATTTTACAGTGTTAAAAGCTGAAAGACCAGAAAACCTACAACATCTGTTAAACGTTGTTCTACTAGAGAGTGCAGAAAAAAGCAAGAAATGTCAAGAAAACAAAAATTGTGATATCATAGAAAAAAGATAATTAAAAAAGAAACAATTGTGACATAGCAATAGAAGGTAATGTGCTTATCAGTCAATAAATTCAAGTATTTGTGATCATTCAAAACATCAGATGGACGATGTGTGACAGAAATTGAAAGCTATATTTACCAGGCAAAGACAGGTTTTCAGAAGATGAAAAGTATCTTATGTAATATATCGCTCCCATTAAACATCAGAAAGCAAGTACTGAAATGTTAAAAAGAGCCTTTTCTCTTGAATGGTTGTGAATCTTGGAATGTGAGCAGTTAAATTCTGAACAGTTTGGAGGAAACTAAGATGTGGTTCTTGAGAAGAATTTTGCGAAATACCTTGGACTGCCAGAATAACTAACAATCATTGCCTGGAAATAAAAGCTAATGAAAGTAGAACATTATATACAACGATGTGAAGGATACAAACAATTTTTGGGGGGTCATTGGATGATAAAAGGAGAACTGGAATACATCGTGACGACTGGAAAGGTCACTAGTAGCAGAGACAGAAACCGACCAAAAGAAATGATGGTTGATGGCTTAAGGCGATGGCATGGAGGAATATCATCAGTGGTCTCTCTTAAAGAAATTTTCCCCGGGTCCAAATGGTTTTTTTCCCCCCCTTTTTTAAAAAAAAAAAACCCCCCCTTTTTTCCCCCCCCCTTTAAAAAAGGTTTTTTTTTCCCCCCCCTTTTTTAAAAGGGGGGTTTTAAAAAAATTTTAAAATTTTTAAAAAAAATTTTTTTTTTTTCCAATTTTAACCCCCCTTTCCCCCTTTTTTTTTTTTTTTGGTTTTTAAAAAAACCAAAATTTAAATTTTTAAAAAAATTTTTTTTTTTTTTAAAAAAAATTTTTTTTTTTTTTTCCCCGGGGAAAATTTTTTTTGGGTTGAAAAAAGGAAAAAAATTTTAAATTTTTAAAAAAAAAAAAAATTTTTTTTTTAAAAAAAAAGGAAAAAAAATTTTTTTTTTAAAAAAAAAAAAAAAAAAAAAAGGGGGGGGAAAAAAAAAAAAAAAAGGGAAAAAGGAAAAAAAAGGGGGGGGGGGGAAAAAAAAAAAAAAAGGAAAAAAGGGGGGGGAAAAAAAAAAAAAAAATTTTTTTTTTAAAAAAAATTTTTCCCCCCCTTTTGGGGGGGAAAAAGGGCAAAAAGGGGGTTTTTTACCAAACCCCAAAAAAGGGGGAAAAAACCCCAAAATTTTAAAAAAAAAAAAACCCCCCCCCCATTTTAAAAAAGGGGCCCAAAAAGGCAAAAAAAAATTTTCCCCCCCAAAACCTTTCCCCGGGTTTTTTTTAAATTTTTTTCCCTTTAAAAAAAAAATTTAAGGGGGAGCGATAATTAATAAGATACTTTTCATCTTTGAAAACCTGTTTTTGCCTGGAAAATATAGTTTTTCTTTTTCTGTCAACATCGCCATCTGTGTTTTAAATGATCACAAATACTTGAATTTATTGACTGAAAAGCACTTTACCTTCTTTTGCTATGTCAAAATTTGTTTTTTTTTAATTATCTTTTTTCTATATATCCAATTTTTTTTTTCTTGACATTTCTTGTTTTTTTCTGACTCTCTAGTAGAAAATTTTAACAGATGTTGGGGTTTTTTGGGTTTTTTCGCTTTTAACATGTAAAATCTCCCATAAAAAAGATTTTTTATTTTTTTATCCTCCAGCTAGTATTCCAAGTCTATCCTTGCCTCCCTCTTTATTTTTCCTAGAAAGGAGAGAGAGAGAGAGAGGGAGAGAAAGAAAAGGAGAGAGAGAGAGAGAGAAAAGAGAGAAAGAGGGGAGAAAAGAGGGAGAGAAAGAGGGAGAGAAAGGGGGAGAGAGAGAGAGAGAGATGTGACAAAAACATTTGCTTGTCTTAACCCTTGCTTTACTGTATAGTTGCCACATACACTCACGTGTTTGAATATGCGTCACCACGTATTGGCTTTACTTCGGTTACCACAATTCCCACCAGTTCAGATTTTACCACATACTGCCATCAGCAGTGCTACATATACCGCACCAAAATAGAGCACATTTTGTGTCACCATCTTTACTACAACTTGAGACCAGAAGGCATAAGATAGTGCAGCACATACTGTCTGCGCACAGCCACTAAAATACTAACACCGGGTTTCCCATTATTACTCCCATTAGTGTTATATTTACTGTCTGACCTATTCATCCCCTTCTTCTGTCTTTGCAGACTGTCAAAAACCGTTGTATCCTGTATATTACCATCAATAGTCGCCACAACAACATTATCAAAACATGCTGTAGCAAAAATTTTTTCAGTATTTTTGTCTACGGTCCAGTTCATCAGGGGTTCATCAGTTTTAGAGATGTCTCTGACGCCTTACCCCCTCAAAGTCAAGAAATTTTCACACCTCGGGGAAAACAAAATAGTCATTATCTCTATCTTTATCACTATGTTTTGCCATCTTCTCGCCGTTCTACTTCGTCAAAAAACTGGAAAAGGGTTTTTTAACGAAATTGAAAGAACAAGTTTTAAACTTGTTTTTACGAAAAAAAGAGAAATTGTGGAAACGAAAAAATTCCCCTCCACAGTGTGGGTTTTCTTCTGTTTTTCTCTTCTTGTTATTGTTTCCCCTGTTATTCTTGTGTGAAACTAAATGAAAAAAATAAAATGGCGCCAAGAATCTTCTGCCAAACCAAGTCTCAACGAGACACAACAAAAAAGAAGAAAGTAATCAAAATGACACAATAATTTTTACGGGGTTTTTCATTTGCTTTGTCCCAGCAACCGCCATTTTTTTTTTTTTTTCATGATGACATGCCCAGAGTTATTTTTAGGGGTCATTTTAAAAAACATTTTTCTTTGTTTTTTTGGTCAGTGTCTTTTGTTCTAGAGACTGTAAATTCCAGTGAAAATATTTTCCCTTTATGTAACCATGAGTTAAATTTTAGGGCCCCTTTTGGGGAAATATTTAGGACAAATACTTCTTTTTAAACCAGCAGACGATGATGAAATTTTCGGCGGGTTTTGAATTTACCACAAACTTTCAAATATTAAAAAGGTCTCAAAACAGTACATTTGGGGAGCAAGTGTTTCCTTTAGGTATGTGATGCAATAAATTGTACATATAGCTGAATTTTGTTCATCCATTTGTTTTTTAAAAATTCTGTAAACCCAAATTTTTTTTAATGTTAAATCCCCTACGTTTTTTTTTCCTTTTTATTAGAGTTAGAACTTTATTTTTTGTATTAGAATATTAAAGCCATTTTTAGAAGTAACAAAATCATTACTTTAAAAAATATAAAAAACTCCCGTTTGTAGCAACAAGCCCTGGTCCCAAATTAGAATTCGTGGATTCGGTCCGAACAAACCCCCTTTAAAAAAAAATGCCTAATTCCCAAAGGGGTTGATCAAGCCATGCTTTGGGACCAGATGGGGTCCTGGGAAGAAAGCGGTCGGCATGTGTTGACCAAAACACCATAGTCCCTTAGTCGGTTAAATATACGTCTCGCCTTGCCCAGTTAACCAAGCGGGGGGGAAAAAAGTTCTTACTAGAGTATTAAAAAATCAAAATTTATTATTACTGTCTACTACTTAACCCATAGTTCTACCACAGCCCCAATGGTTTATAACCGTGTGCAATGACCTTTTCAATCTCCCGACTTTTCCTTTTCCACAGTACCACAAAACTACTAAGAAAAATGCTGCTTGCTGTTACTTTTTTGTGTTGCTACATTTTTTTCTTTTACTTTTTCTTCTTCTTCTTCTTCTTTTTTTCTTTTTTCTTCCTTCTTCTTCTTCTTCTTCTTTTTTTTTTTCTTTTTTTCTTTTCTCCATCATCATCTTTCTTCTTCCCCCTTTTTTTCCCTTTTTGTTCTTCTTCTTTTTTTTCTTCTTCTTTTTTCTTCTTCTTCTTCTTCTTCTTCTCTTATTATTATTTATTATTTTTATTATTATTATTATTATTTATCCTCCCCTTTTCCTTCATTCTTCGTCTTTTGGCTTGTTATTTTTATTACTGTTATCGTTGGGGGAGGCATTATCGTCATCGTCTTTTTTCTAACCTTTCCCTCTTTTTGTTTTTCTTTTCCAATCTTTTCCCTCCCTTCCTTTTTTTCT
>CAJHNH020002976.1:0-87547 GCA_905116865.2 Candidula unifasciata
CAATGGACTGACAATTCTACGTGAAATACAGTGCCCAACATGATGATGGTGATGTTTCTCTTCTGGTTGGGAAAAAAGCAGAGCTTTTTCTGCTTAGAGAAATGTTTGTTTTGTTTTAAATTACGTGTCCTGAATTTGCTTTGAGTCTCAACAATTTATTTAATATCCTCAAATGACAGAGAGATGAACCCAAAGGTTTTGTGTAAGATTAGCACTACACAGATTCCAGGCCACTACAATGTGTTAGGGTCAGCTCTCTTCCTCGTTGCTAACCCTTGCCACACAGTTCCCACAAATATTTCTTCTTCGCGTTCATCGGCTGTAAACTCCAGCAGAAAGTCCTGGTGGTTCGTCCACTTTTGGGCTCTAGTCTTATTCCAGAACCCGCGTGTTGCGTGCACATCTATTTTACAGATCTTACTGCTGGCTCTTTGCCTCTCAGGTAGAATAAATCCGACTCCGAATAAAGCTTCTAATCAGTCGACTCTTACAAAGTGCTTTTTTTTGGGGGGGGGGGGGGGGAGACAGTGGGTCTATTCTTGTTTTCTCCCACAATGGGGCCCCTGCACGCACATGGAGAGAAAAAAACATGAAACTCTATTCTAGATTAACCTTACTAGCATAGGACACAGAAGTAGTGCCTGATGCAGCTCTTAACAGGTGTCTGATTAATAACTTCTTGTACTTGCACGGTTGGACCGCCATCGGAGATGCAACTCTTGGAGTCACAAAAGCCGTCAAACTGTCTGAGATCATCTTGGAGGAGATAACAGTCTGTCAGTGTCTGTTAACGGTGTCCCACTGTCGTCTGCAAGTGAAAGGGTTAATGAAAGTAGTCCACGTTACGTACATTTCCGGTCAGTGTGTGTAAGTTGCTTATGTACACACAAAACATAGTCCCCGATTTATCATGATATTGGCTATGAAAACTATGCAGTGTACGCAGTTGTTGAATCAAAGATCGAAAATAATAATTTTAAGTTCTGTTCATTAATACTTTATGTTTATTATAATATATTTAGGAAGCGAACTAATCGGTGTGTTTACGTGGAAGGCCGTCCACCATTTTGTGACAGTTCCGATCAGAGAGAGAAGATTTGTTCGTTGTTGGAGGAGACTCTAGCAGACAGCTAACATGGTACGTACAATCTCTGGTGTGCCTGAAACTTCAGCAAGAGTCCATCAGATAAATCTATGTACACTCTCTGTGGTTACCTTGGTCACAGTCACTGTATAGTCTATAGATAGCCTCCTGCAAGTGATTCCCAAGCTGGAATGCTAGTTCCAATTCTTTTGTGATATCGGTTCGGTTCTGTTCTAGTTGTGAACTCTTGTCTATGTTGTGTTTGACTGTTCCTTCTGCTGTAGTTAGATAAAGCTTCCATATAGATTAAATGCAGATGTGGACTGGAACTGCTCAGCTGACGAGCAATCATTTAGTTTACCGCAGAAGTGAGCTATAATAATAATTACAGAACAGAACCAATACAATTATTTTGGACCGTACACTGGCACATTTAACATTAGAGACAGACTGAAAAAAAAATGTCAACATTAACAAAGTTAAAATTTAAGTTTTGCGTTGACTGCATTTTTAAAATGTGTTCAGTTTGAAATCTGTATGGCGCAAAGAATATTGAGAAGAACCTAAGGTTAGCTTAAGAGAGTTCCCCCACCCCCCATTAGCATGAGAGTAAGGCTATTCTCAGAATAACGGGCACAAAAGATAACGGCCGCTTAAATATCATAACAGAGCCTCATACCTGTGTCAATTGCGCACTTCCGGCGACTTAATTTGCAGTGTTCCAGGCGACTTAATTTGCTGTGTTCCGGCTGCTTAATTTGCGGTGTTCCGGCGACTTAATTTGCGGTGTTCCGGCGACTACCGCCACCGCCGAGAGTATCCCCCATGCCGCTAACATGGCTTGGATTGGGGCTAAACTAGATGGCTGGAACTCACGAGTAGCAGCTTCCGCATCTCCTGCAGCTTTGCTTGTGATTCCTAGCCATCTAGTTTAGCCCCAATCCAAGCCACATGAGCGGCGTGGGGGATACTCGTGGCGGTGGTCACCGCAAAACTGCAAATTAGGTCGCCGGAAGTGCACAACTGACACGTGACTGAGGCCCTGTTTTTGGCCGCTATCTTTTGTGCCCATTATTTGGAGGATAGCCAAGAGTAACTTTGCTATTAATAAATTCTGTATACTGACTGTATATGTATACTCTTATTCTCAAAGATCTGATCTACACATACTCATGTACATACTCCTACAATCTGTCAGACTATTATGTAACCAAAAACTAATTGACAAACATAGATACACCAACAACAACAAATGTGAAATAAGAACAAAACTATATTTATATCCCAACTGAAACCCAGATGGATCAAACAGGATATCCATTACAAGCTAGCCACAGTCTGCTACAACTGCTTGTTTCACAGACACTTTGATGGTGATAGTCAACCAGTTGTTATTTACCCTAGTGATAATAAAAATATGTTTTGCTTTTTACTGAAGCCCTGAAAAAGGGGAATACATAATCATATATTGTATTTCCTAAGTAGAAAAACAAGTTTAGAAACCAACAAGGGAGAGATAAATATTTAAATGAAAACAGTGAAGTACACTTACAGCAGCCATACTGGAGGGGAAATGTTAAAGACAAGAGAGTATGAGGTAAAGAGAGGTATAAATGGGAGGGTAACATCAGGAGTAGAGGAACAGCAGTCTGAGAGTGTTCAGCTAGGCTCAGTGAGCTGGAGATATATGTATGGTAGCCAACATGAGCAGATATCACCCTGTATGTTTCACAGTTGGAGATAGATGTATGGTAGCCAACATGAGCAGATATCACCTTGTATGTTTCACAGTTGGAGATAGATGTATGGTAGCCAACATAAGCAGATATCACCTTGCATGTTTCACATTTGGAGATAGATGTATGGTAGCCAACATGAGCAGATATCACCCTGTATGTTTCACATTGTCGGAGATAGATATATGGTAGCCAACATGAGCAGATATCACCTTGTATGTTTCACAGTCGGAGATAAATGTATGGTAGCCAACATGAGCAGATATCACCCTATATGTTTCACAGTTGGAGATAGATGTATGGTAGCCAACATGCGCAGATATCACCCTGTATGTTTCACAGTCGGAGATAGATGTATGGTAGCCAACATGAGCAGATATCCCCCTGTATGTTTCACAGTTTGAGATAGATGTATAGTAGCCAACATGAGCAGATATCCCCCTGTATGTTTCATAGTTGGAGATAGATGTATGGTAGCCAACATGAGCAGATATCACCTTGTATGTTTCACAGTTGGAGATAGATGTATGGTAGCTAACATGAGCAGATATCCCCCTGTATGTTTCACAGCTGGAGATAGATGTATGGTAGCCAACATGAGCAGATATCCCCCTGTATGTTTCATAGTTGGAGATAGATGTATGGTAGCCAACATGAGCAGATATCACCCTGTATGTTTCACAGTTTGAGATAGATGTATGGTAGCCAACATGAGCAGATATCACCCTGTATGTTTCACAGTTGGAGATAGATGTATGGTAGCCAACATGAGCAGATATCACCCTATATGTTTTGCAGTTGAAGATAGATGTATGGTAGCCAACATGAGCAGATATCACTCTCTGTGTTTCACATGGTCTTTTTCAGGTGCTGCTTGCTGCTGCAGTTTGTAACCGTACTGGAAAAGGTTTGTTGTTTTCATGTGATGTTTTTGATACATAGTTTCTATATATTTGTATATGTATGAGTAAGTGCGTGTATGTGTGCGTGTGTGTGTGTACACACACACACACACACACCCCCACCCACCCACCCAATATATATATATATATATATATATAGCCTCTATTGTTTTTGCTACTATCCATATCTGTTAATGTCAGTCATAGCCTGTGAATTTTTTTCATACAAAACAAACAGATAGTATCACAGATAACTCAGTCAAGAAACAGTATTTTCTTCAAGCGATTTTTTTTTTTTCTGTTATTTTACCGCATCTCGCCGGCTTTGAGATTTGCTAGGAAAACTCTCAGACCGCCCCATAGTATAGGGGGGTTAGAGTTAGGGCTAGTGTTAAATAAATAGCAACTACTACTAAGCCTCACTCCCCTATACTATGGGACGATCTGTAGATTTCCCTACCAGATCTCAAAGTCAGCCTGATGTGGTAAATCAACAGAATATAACCTTCTCTACTGCCTTTTATCCCTGATTTGATCATAGGCCCTCAGCCAACTAATTCTGTTGTCTGATCTGTTGCCATCTCGTGCACACCTCACCATGTTCCCCACAGATTATATGCCATGTGATTTTAGGTGCAATCCTCCCCCCTCATCCTTCCCCCAGCCCCTCCAGTCTTTTACTGTCTGGTTCCATTACATGCATATTATAGCTACAGAATAAACAGTAAATTGTGTGTCATATCCACTACCAGCATTTATTTCCTCACTTCTGGATGCACAGATTTCTTTAGTTTACTCCCTAACGTCACATTAATAATTCTGTCATGTCATCTAATTACTTGTGCACATATGCCACCTAATTACTTGTGCACAGATACCATCTAATCTCTTGTGCACAGATGCCATGTAATTACTTGTGCACAGATGCCATCTAATTACTTGTGCACAGATGCCATCTAATTAGTTGTGAACAGATGCCATCTAATTGCTTGTGCACAGATGCCATCTAATTGCTTGTGCACATATGCCATCTAATTGCTTGTGCACATATGCCATCTAATTGCTTGTGCACATATGCCATCTAATTACTTATGCACATATGTCATCTAATTGCTTGTGCACAGATGTCATCTAATTGCTTGTGCACAGATTCCATGAAGGTGCAGCCTAGAGCTTCTAGACAGAAGCAAGACAGAAGCATTTCACTAAGGCAGTTGTTCTCTACCTGTGGGTCGCGACCCTTTTGGGGTCAAATGACCCTTTCACAGGTGTCGCATGAGACCATAGGAAAACACATATTCACTGAAGTTCTGAAGTAGCAATGAAAGTAATTTTATGGTTGGGGGTCACCACAACACGAGCAACTGTGTTAAAGGGCTGTGACATTAGGAAGGTTGAGAACCCCTGCACTAAGGGGATAAGGCATCACATCAGTCGAGCACAGGTGTGATCTGTGATGTTCTGCTTGTGAAATTGTTGAGGAGCAGATCAGAGCACCTCTGGTGTGTTAAAATACTTGTCCTTCTTATAAAAATATTGAATAACATTCTGTCATCCACAGCTCTCATATCTAGGCAGTTTGTGGAGATGACCCGGTCAAGAGTTGAGGGTCTCCTGGCTGCTTTCCCGAAGCTGATGGGAACCGGCAAACAGCACACATTTGTAGAGACGGAAAGTGTTCGTTACGTGTACCAGCCGTTGGAGAAGTTGTACATTCTGCTGATAACTACAAAAGCTTCCAATATCCTGGAAGATCTAGAAACCCTTCGACTGTTTGCAAAAGTGGTTGGTTTTTTTTTGTTCTTTTATTCATATAATGTATTTGTGTGGTGTTTTGAAGGTTGCTTATTTTGTTCATTCATATTATATATTTGTGTGGGGTTTTAAAGGTAGAAAGGATAAATTATCGACAGAATATAATGGCAAAAATCATTCTCAGCGACATGAGGAGAAATTGAACATCTGGCGTGATAAATGCCACATGAAAGTTGAGAATTGTTAAATTTTATCTACTCAGCGCTTACTAAACAAGTGGAACAGTGCATAAATGCCTTTGAATACAAATGTTATAAACAGATTCTAAGAATATCATGGGTAAAGAAAAGAACAAATAAATCCATACTTCAAGAGCTGAATACTGAAGAAGGTTGGCTGTTAAAGACGATAAAACACAGGAAAACTGAAATATTTTGGGGACTTAAAATGTCACAAAAGTTTAGAGAGAAAAAAATGGAGGGGTATATGATTGGGAAGAGAAGAAGAGGAAGGCCAAAGAGAAGATGGGTGCAGGATGTTGCGGATGATCTCCAGATGGGTGTAACAGGCGCTAACATCTTGCTTGTAATCAAGAAGTTTTCCTAAAGGTTGTTATGGGAGCAAGGTTCTGCAAAGGTCATGCGACTGACTGATCTACTCAGCAGGTTGGTAGAGGAGACTATGAAGTCCATTGCATCTGACTCAAAGGTGGAGAGAGCTGGTCAGACAGTCAGCAGCAGCTGGCAACCCAGCCACACACAGTGTTATAGGATGATAAGGATGATGTACAGTGGAGACTCATGTCAAGTTCAACTAATAAGACTGAATTCAACTAATAAAAGTTTAGTCTTTCTGTGTGATGTTCAACTCAGCAACTGGAGCAAAGTTTAGTTTTAAATGCTTTCCTCTTATATAAATAGTGTGTCAGTTGCATTACTACAGAGTTACGCCAGCATACATTAAAGCACAAAAATGAATCCTTTCCTTTGAAATAGACAAATCACAATGTCTCTAATTAGTGTACATCTCCCCACTGTAAATTCATGATTTGCCACATTGTGACTTCAGCACTCTATAATTTACCACATATTTTTTTAGTTAGCACAATGTGATATTACTCACTGTAATTGTCACGGCTTCCACCAGTTTTAGTGTTGGGGGAAAAAAATAGTTTTCGGGGGTCTCTAGGGCGAAGTGATCAAGCCATTTGCATTGCGCTCTGAAGCTCGCTGGTACATGTGATAGCTGCGTTGTTCAGTTCAAGAGTGCAATTTTTACAGAGATCCTAGAGGATCATTGCTGGAGATGCAGAGTTTGTGCTTTGTGAGGCGTTGTCAATAAGCAGCTGACTGTGCTGTGGAGAGGGACCGTGCCATAAGTAATTAACCTGGTGCAGTAAAGTTGATCCACTCGACTTTAACTTTTTAACTTTAACATTTCAAGTTTATTTAGTTTCATGTGAACATCAGTCTTGAAGGCTAGGCACATATAACCAAGGAATTGTAATTGTCTTTATTTCAGCTGCCTGAGTACTGCCGCAACATGGAGGAGTCTGACATCATAGACCAAGCATTTTCACTGATTTTTGCATTCGATGAAATAGTTGCCCTCGGCTACCGGGAAAATGTTAACCTGGCTCAGATTAGGACGTTCACGGAGATGGACTCGCATGAAGAGAAAGTATTTCAGGCTGTCAGACAGGTGGGTCATCTCAATATTTGTATGAAATATGATGGTGTATGAGTTATTTGTGACATATGACGCAAAGTTCAGGAGGAGATATAAAGATCATGTCTGTGTTCTGCATTCTCTAAAGGTTGCTACAATTGTTCCATGTATGAGTAGTCTTCCCCTTGCTCTGTGTATAATTTCTTTAGCCTGGCTGCCTATTGCACTTGTACGTTGGTAATATTTTTTTTACACTCACAATTACAGACCCAAGAGAAGGAAGCCAGGGATCAGATGAAGAAGAAGGCCAAAGAGATTCAACAGAAGAACAGAGAGATGGCCAAGTCTGGTCGTACCACAGGTATTGGCAGTGGGGGAGGCTTTGGCAGTGGCTCCTACCGTTCTGAGGTGACGCCGGTCATCGACGCCAGTTCCACCTTGGATGCTCCAAGCAAGACATCTTATAGCAAGGCCAGGTATGTCGACAACTCTTATTTTATAAAGAGGCATTCAGAGAGCACTGTGACTTGTGAATTTAGTGCTTTGTCAGCGTAATGTCATGTCGTTGTGTGTCATGTTTATTTCTGCTAGGAAGTTGAAGTAAAAATTTTGGGCTATCTTTCGAATAACGGTCCCAAATTAACTACGCAGACAGCTAACCCAAACAGAGCCTCACAACACAGACAGTTAACCCAAACAGAGCCTCACACATATGTAAAATTTGCATTTCTTTTGCGAAGATTCAACCGTGTCGAAAGTAGTATTAACTGCGCACGACATTTTGGCGAAACGCAAAGGAAGATTTTTACGGCGATTACACGGCGGCAAAACTAGGATTAACTGCGAATGAAAAAAATTACCGACGCGCGAGAATACTCCCGATAGCAGTATCCTACGGCAGGGCCCGAGTTATATCTAAGTTGCAGGCCGCTTTTTGCCGACTATAGTGCCACCTCCGAGGGTATCCCCCGCGCCGCTACGCGCGGCGCTGACGGGGCTAAGCTAGATGGCTAGGACTCACGAGCAGCAGTTACCACAGCTCCTGCAGCTTGCTCTAATGTATTTGCTCGTGAGTCCTAGCCATCTAGTGTAGTCCCTTCCGCGCCGCGCATATCGGCGCGGGGTATACTTTCGGAGGTGGCACTATAGTCGCCGGGACAAAAGCCAACAATTTACAGGAGCTACGACTTTTGATGAAACTACCAGCGGCATCGTGGCGGCTGCTCGTTTGAAGTTGTCCGAGCCGACATGCGCGTACATTACACTGCGCATTACAGGCTGATCATGTCTCGCCCGCAACGAGAATCGCGGACAAGCCGTGGTGCTGAGTTCCAATGGCGGCAGAGCGGGAGAGAACAGATATTCGCGCACTATTTGGAACTTCTGTGTCATAATTGTCATGTATAGAGGATGTCACTGTCGGTAAGTAGTAGACTTCCCCCATTTTCCTGATACTTCTATTTCAAATCTTTGTAGGGCAGGACGTAATGAGGCTCTGTTTGGGTTAGCTGTCTGCGTAGTTCATTTGGGACCGTTATTCGAAAGATAGCCAAATTTTGACATTGTGCGACTTTCTCATTATAACTTTGATGAAGAGCTTTTAAACTGAAATGCTAAATATTCTTAGAATACCATTGTCCACGGAAAAGAAAAATGTCAACATCCTGCATGACGTCATTAAAGCTGGCTTGTAAACAGCATCCTGTCCCGAAAGCTGAGATATTTAGGACATGTCAGGTACCATGATGGTCTGGAAAGAACTGTGATGGAGGGTGCAATTTGCAAAAAATGAGGCAGAGGCGACCACAGCGAGTGTGGATACGGTACACTGAAGATGCTTTGGCTCTGAGAGCACACTGTGCTGGAGAATTGGCTAGAGGAAAAAGATTTGTAGGCAAGTAATGTAGAGAGCATCATTCCATAAAGGATACAAGGTCCGACAATTCAGTAGTGAGACTGATTTTATTATGGCCAAGAAAAAATGCTATCTACAAAACAAAGCATGGAATCTAAAGAGGCAACCTTTATCTTTTATCTGGCAACTTTTCATCACCGCACGATAAGCAAACAAACAAGCTGCCATTTTGTTGACCTAGTCAGAGGTGCATTGTTACGCAATCAGCAGGAAGCAAAAAAGCTAACATTAAATTAAATTAAATTCTGTTTACAATTCAGAAAAGGTGCCACTGAGGCGGTTGAATTAATGCGATAATAGGATAGTTGTTTATCTCGTGCACAGATTTTCAGCTGGTATTCACGATTCAAAAGTGGTGTGGAAATGATTACTAATGCAACTAGACCTGGGCGCCCAGTTTTTGTTCGTAATGAGGAACTCATTGCAAAATTCCGAGAACGGATACAAGAAGATCATTGTTCAACTGTGAGGATGATGGTAGATGAATTTGGTGTTAATACAGAGACTATTCTTAAAATTTAGTGGAAGATTTGGGCAAAAAAAAAGTTCCTTGCCAGTTTGGTTTGCATTCAGCACCTGGTAAATTGTTTCTTCTTTGTGACAATGCACCGGCTCAAAGGGCTGTAGTTGTACAGGAATGTTTGGCCCCAGAACAAGTGTGTGTTCTCAACCATCCACCCCACTCCTCAGATTTGTCTCCCTGTGATTATTTTCTATTTCCAAAATTAAAGTTAACATCGAAGGGATGCTTCTTTAACAAAATTGATGACATCCAAAGGGCTGTAACATAGACTCTATGGGCCATAACAACAGAAGAATTACAGAGGTCGTTCCAGTGTTTGTTAGATCGTGCCACTTGCTGTATCATTGCACAAGGGGCTTACTTTGAATAAAATACAGGTTATATCTTCAACTGTTGATTATTTTAATTGTTGGGGAATAAGTCTCATTACTTAATTGTCGGACCTGGTATGCTGATTGATTGAAAGCATTTATCACATTGTTATGTTATTAGTTAAATTTATCACATCTTTATGTGTTGTGGTTTACCTGTCGGCTGAATTTAACTTTCCATATGTTACCAGCAAGCCTGTCATCAGCGGTCCCAGCAAAGCATTGAAGCTAGGATCCAAGAAGAAGGATGTCGATTCATTTGTGGATCAGTTGCAGTCTGAGGGCGAGAGTAAGTCAGCTGTCTCTTTCACTCTGTTGTGTATTGGTTAGGGTCAAACCATTGTGCCTTAGTATGCTGAACACACACACACATATACATATATATGTTTATAACAGTAATCGTCCTCATCCTGTTGTGTTGTTGTATTCCTTCACTCCCTTCTATCCTGAGCTGTCTATTTGATATGGATGGAATCTAATCCAGCAGCTTGACCCTCTCTCACTCTATAACTCCAGGTTTCTCTTAGTTGTCCTTGTTTCCACAATCCCTTGCTTTTAAAATGTCCCTAATTTCTGATGGAGGAAATCTCATCTGGTCTCTTCTCAAGTATAGTGCCAGCTGTCTTGTCCTACAACCACCTTGAATATTCTGCAGCCACATCTCTGTATTTACAGATCTGCTGATTGCCCATGATTTACTTTCATACTTTAGAATTGACACTCTGTTGCTCTTAACAACTCTCTGTCTTTTAAGCATCTTTAAAGAAAGTAATAGCGGCTAGATGCTGACCGTCAGATCCAAAGGTTGTCGGTTCAAATCTGAACAGAGCTGCACTTTTGTCAAAATGTCTTTGGCTCGCAGGTCGACCCAGCCTTAAATAGGTATCTGGTAAAGTCCTGGGAAGTAAAGGTAGCTAGCAAGATGCTAATGACTTCACACACCAACTGTCGATCGGTCTATAAAATATAGGTCTAACCCTATATGCCCAATGCGCCTTGAGGCATAAACAGTTAAAGAAGGTAGTTTGCCATTGCTTTCCTTTACCAGTGACTGTAATGGCCGTATAAACCTGAACATTGATGTGTGTTTATGTTTTCAGGAGTGGCTGACTCATCAAAGTCCCTGACAGCCCCAGTCAGCAAGTCCAGCACATCAGCCATTAACCAGGAGAGGTGAGCTCCTTCAGACATGCCCTCATTTGTGTTCACATGTTCACTTGTTTCTCTCAGTGTCTGCTTCATGCTGCTGGGTGTTGTCGGACAGCTGAGGCAGGGCCAGCTCATTTGTCTGATCTGTTGTAATGCTGTTTGTATTCTTCTGGGTTCAGCCTTAGAAAGGCAGCTACCATGTGGCTGGCACTAGCTTGTGTGGCTGGCACTAGCTTGTGTGGCTGGCACTCACTTGTGTGGCTGGCACTTGCTTGTGTGGCTGGCACTCGCTTGTGAGGCTGGCACTGGCTTCTGTGGCTGGCACTCCCTTGTGTGGCTGGCACTCCCTTGTGTGGCTGTCACTCCCTTGTGTGGCTGTCACTCGCTTGTGTGGCTGGCACTCCCTTGTGTGGCTGGCACTCCCTTGTGTGGCTGGCACTCCCTTGTGTGGCTGGCACTCCCTTGTGTGGCTGGCACTCCCTTGTGTGGCTGGCACTTACCTGTGTGGCTGGCAAACACTTTTGTGGCTGGTATTCATTTGTGTTGATGGCATTTCCTTCTAGAGTTGGCACTTACTTATGTGGCTGAGGCCAGATGAGAAGCCAAAGAATAATAAAAATTTTACTTAGTATGCATGTCATGAGAGGCAGCTATTTGTAGGTATGCCCGCTAGTCTGTAATGTAAAATCTTGAATCAGTAACCTTCCCTACATGTGGATTTCCACAGCTGAGGGGAGGGCTAAGTTAAAACGTTACCAAAAGAATGACGTAAACAGCATCTTGTTAAAGGTTTGCTGAAAAAACATGTATTGAGCCTGAGGATGCTCAAATCACAGCTTGACTGTAAACCACAACACTAAATGCCAACCAGCCTTGTAAAGGCAGACACAAGAAGAAAAAGTCAGTAACCAGTGTTGGCCATTGTTTTCTGCAGGGTGCACTTGGTGGTGGAGGAGAAGATCTCATTGACCGCAGGCAGGGATGGAGGTCTGCAGAACATGGAGGTCCACGGGATGCTGCGACTGAGGATCAACGATGAGAAGGCCAGCAAGGTCAGGGTCAAGGTCACCAACAATGATAAAAAGGGCATCCAGTTACAGGTATAGGACTTTTGTTTGTGACTTGTGGTCAGCAGTCGTCTTTATCCCAGAGTTAATGATCTTATTTTCTCTCTTAGTTTGTTTTATTGTGTACATGCTCTGTCTGTCTGTTTCTTTGTCTCTTACCCCTCTCTTAGTCATAGTATTGCATACATACATTTTCTCTCACTCTTGTCTCTGTGTGTCACTGTTTGTTATACTACATACATACACTATCTGTTGAGATCTCTCTCTCTCTCTCTCTCTCTCTCTCTCTCTCTCTCTCTCTCTCTCTCTGTGTCGCTGTTTGTTATACTACATACATACACTATCTGTTGAGATCTCTCTCTCTTTCTCTCTCTCTCCCCTGCCTCCCTCTCTCTCTCTCTCTCCCCCCCTCCCTCCCTCTCTCTCTTTCTCTCTCTCTCTGTTCATTGCACTGTATTTATGACATCTTTCTCTGTCTGTCTCTCTCTCTCTCTCTTGTTCATTGTGTTGCATGCATACTCTCTCTGTTTCTGTTGTTTTTCTGTCCGTCTGTCTCTCTATTTTTTTTTAAATTGTATTCCACACTCTTTCTATCTGTTTATTGTAGTGCATTATCTGTTTCTGTCTATCTGTTGTTTATTGTAATTCATACTCTGTGTCTGTCTGTTGTTTATAGTATTGCATACTTTGTCTGTGTCTGTCTGTTGTTTATTGTATTGTATACACCTTTCCTACAACGCTTGCTGCTGGCTTCATGTTTTGCAGACTCATCCGAATATCGACAAGAAACTCTTCGCCCAGACTTCGGTGGTCAGTCTCAAGAATCCAGAAAGGGGTTTCCCTGTGGGCCAGGACATTGGGGTGCTCAAGTGGAGGTTCCAGACGCAGGATGAGTCTCACATGCCTTTGTCGAGTCAGTGGGTTTGCATATCCATCGTTAGCTTTAGTATCATCTGTCTCTACTAGACACATCTATGTCAGTGGGTCGCACATCCATCATTAGCTTTGGTATCATCTGTCTCTACTAGACACATCTAAGTCAGTGGGTCGCACATCCATCATTAGCTTTAGTATCATCAGTCTCTACTAGACACATCTATGTCAGTGGGTTTGCGCATCCATCATTAGCTTTGGTATCTTCGGTCTCTACTAGACACATCTATGTCAGTGGGTTTGCATATCCATCGTTAGCTTTAGTATCATCAGTCTCTACTAGACACATCTATGTCAGTGGGTTTGCATATCCATGGGTCGCACACACCATCGTTAGCTTTGGTATCTTCGGTCTCTGCTAGACACATCTATGTCAGTGGGTCGCACATCCATCATTAGCTTTGGTATCTTCGGTCTCTGCTAGACACATCTATGTCAGTGGGTTTGCATATCCATCGTTAGCTTTAGTATCATCAGTCTCTACTAGACACATCTATGTCAGTGGGTTTGCATATCCATCGTTAGCTTTGGTATCTTCGGTCTCTGCTAGACACATCTATGTCAGTGGGTTTGCGCATCCATCATTAGCTTTGGTATCTTCGGTCTCTGCTAGACACATCTATGTCAGTGGGTTTGCACATCCATCATTAGCTTTGGTATCTTCGGTCTCTGCTAGACACATCTATGTCAGTGGGTTTGCATATCCATCGTTAGCTTTAGTATCATCAGTCTCTACTAGACACATCTATGTCAGTGGGTTTGCGCATCCATCATTAGCTTTGGTATCATCAGTCTCTACTAGATACATCTAAGTTAGTGAATTTCATGACTGGATAAGCTTAGGGAGTGTCTAGATTTTATCTGTGCTCATCAAAACTTTGTTCTTTCTTTCCTTGTTGTAAAACGTTAGTATGAAAACTTCAGATGACAAACACACCCATTATTAGTTTTATTAGCTGATCCAACAACTGTACTGTCCGGTAACTTCTTCTTCTTTGCGTTCACCAACTGTAAAATCTGGTGGAAAGTTCTGGTTGTTTGTCCACTTCTGGACTGCAGTCCTGTTCCAGAACCTGAGTGATGCGTGTATATCCGTTTGACAGATCTAGCACACTTGTGTGCAGACCATTGGTTCCTTGCCTCTCAGGCTGATGCACTCCGACTTTGAATTAGTCGACTCTTACAACATGCTTTTAGGTTGGCGGTCTATTCTTGTTTTCCCTATAATAGGGCCCCGGAACCCCACGAGGGTGTCCGGTAACTGTTCTGTGTTCTTCTCCATAATCAGTGACGCTATCCTGGGGATTCCCATCATTACACTGTGGCCGCATGATCAACCTGTTTGTTCACGTTATGAAGGTCATGGCTGCTGTTTAAGGGCATGCTGTTTAGTTTAAAGTTGTCATTTTAACTTCAATGCTGGGAATCATCACTGGAGTTACGAAATTTGTGCTTTGTGTGATGCTTGTCTTAGCTGCTAGCCTTTCTGTAGAGAGAGATCTCGGCACAGTTACAAATGTAGGCACCACTGTCTCACTACAGCTACAGATGTAGGCACCA
Organism: Candidula unifasciata; assembly: GCA_905116865.2. NCBI lineage: Eukaryota > Metazoa > Mollusca > Gastropoda > Stylommatophora > Geomitridae > Candidula > Candidula unifasciata. The sequence goes on from CAJHNH020002976.1 coordinate 14,664, forward strand.
CTGTCTCACTACAGCTACAGATGTAGGCACCACTCTCTCAGTACAGCTACAGATGTAGGCACCACTCTCTCAGTACAGCTACAGATGTAGGCACCACTGTCTCAGTACACTTTTCCGTAGCATTATAGTATTCTAGATTAATGACATCAGTTTTTTAAAAATGTGTGATATCACAGTGGCACTAGGCTAAAGTTCATTGACAGATTTCTTGGGAATATTTTAACGTAAGGCCCCAGTCTCTTTCATGGTGTGACTCTTGTACCACTTAAGAAGAAAAAAGAAGTTTTTTTGTTTATTTAAAGTTTTTTTTTTAACTGTTTTTTTTTTTTACATGTAAGTTTTTAGTTGAGCCTGTAGTTGTAGTTTCTGTCGCAGAAAACCTGCTAATATCCATGCATGGTATTTAAGGCTTGTAAGCATTTGTTTAACTGTTTCTCACCCATAGTCAACTGCTGGCCTAATGAAAACGGAGAGGTCAACATTGAATATGAACTTGAACAAGACAACCTAGAACTGGAGGATGTTCAAATTAACATCCCTTGTCCGTAAGTGGTCGTTGTCTGGCAGTGATGTTTGTCCATAAGTGGTCCATGTCTGGCAGTGATGTTTGTCTGTAAGTGGTGCATGTCTGGCAGTGATGTTTGTCCATAAGTGGTCCATGTCTGGCAGTGATGTTTGTCTATAAGTGGTCCATGTCTGACAGTGATGTTTGTCTATAAGTGGTCCATGTTTGGCAGTGATGTTTGTCTGAAAGTGGTCCATGTCTGGCAGTTATGTTTGTCTATAAGTGGTCCATGTCTGGCAGTGATGTTTGTCTATAAGTGGTCCATCTCTGGCAGTTATGTTTGTCTGTAAGTGGTTCATGTCTGGCAGTGATGTTTGTCTATAAGTGGTCCATGTCTGGCAGTGATGTTTGTCTATAAGTGGTCCATGTCTGGCAGTGATGTTTGTCTATAAGTGGTCCATGTCTGGCAGTGATGTTTGTCTATAAGTGGTCCATGTCTGGCAGTGATGTTTGTCTATAAGTGGTCCATGTCTGGCAGTGATGTTTGTCTGTAAGTGGTCCATGTCTGGCAGTGATGTTTGTCTGTAAGTGGTCCATGTCTGGCAGTGATGTTTGTCTGTAAGTGGTCCATGACTGGCAGTGATGTTTGTCTATACGTGGTCCATGTCTGACAGTGATGTTTGTCTATACGTGGTCCATGTCTGACAGTGATGTTTGTCTATAAGTGGTCCATGTCTGACAGTGATGTTTGTCTGTAAGTGGTCCATGTCTGACAGTGATGTTTGTCTATAAGTGGTCCATGTCTGGCAGTGATGTTTGTCTGTAAGTGGTCCATGTCTGGCAGTGATGTTTGTCTGTAAGTGGTCCATGTCTGGCAGTGATGTTTGTCTGTAAGTGGTCCATGTCTGACAGTGATGTTTGTCTATACGTGGTCCATGTCTGGCAGTGATGTTTGTCTATACGTGGTCCATGTCTGGCAGTGATGTTTGTCTGTAAGTGGTCCATGTCTGGCAGTGATGTTTGTCTATAAGTGGTTGTCCGTAACTGGTTCATGTCTGGCAGTTATGTTTGTCTATAAGTGGTTGTCCGTAACTGGTTCATGTCTGGCAGTTATGTTTGTCTATAAGTGGTTGTCCGTAACTGGTTCATGTTGGCAGTTATGTTTGTCTATAAGTGGTTGTCCGTAACTGGTTCATGTCTGGCAGTTATGTTTGTCTATAAGTGGTTGTCCGTAACTGGTTCATGTTGGCAGTGATGTTTGTCTATAAGTGGTTGTCCGTAAATGGTTCATGTTGGCAGTTATGTTTGTCTATAAGTGGTTGTCCGTAACTGGTTCATGTTGGCAGTGATGTTTGTCTATAAGTGGTTGTCCGTAACTGGTTCATGTTGGCAGTTATGTTTGTCTATAAGTGGTTGTCCGTAACTGGTTCATGTTGGCATTATGTTTGTCTATAAGTGGTTGTCCGTATCTGGTTCATGTTGGCATTATGTTTGTCTATAAGTGGTTGTCCGGAACTGGTTCATGTCTGGCAGTTATGTTTGTCTATAAGTGGTTGTCCGTAACTGGTTCATGTTGGCAGTGATGTTTGTCTATAAGTGGTTGTCCGTAACTGGTTCATGTTGGCAGTTATGTTTGTCTATAAGTGGTTGTCCGTAACTGGTTCATGTCGGCAGTGATGTTTGTCTATAAGTGGTTGTCCGTAACTGGTTCATGTTGGCAGTTATGTTTGTCTATAAGTGGTTGTCCGTAACTGGTTCATGTTGGCATTATGTTTGTCTATAAGTGGTTGTCCGTAACTGGTTCATGTTGGCAGTTATGTTTGTCTATAAGTGGTTGTCCGTAACTGGTTCATGTCTGGCATTTATGTTTGTCTATAAGTGGTTGTCCGTAACTGGTTCATGTTGGCAGTTATGTTTGTCTGTAATTGGTTGTCCGTAACTGGTTCATGTCTGGCAGTTATGTTTGTCTATAAGTGGTTGTCCGTAACTGGTTCATGTCTGGCAGTTATGTTTGTCTATAAGTGGTTGTCTGTAACTGGTTCATGTCTGGCAGTTATGTTTGTCTATAAGTGGTTGTCCGTAACTGGTTCATGTCTGGCAGTTATGTTTGTCAATAAGTGGTTGTCTGTAACTGGTTCATGTCTGGCAGTTATGTTTGTCTTTAAGTGGTTGTCCGTAACTGGTTCATGTCTGGCAGTTATGTTTGTCTATAAGTGGTTGTCCGTAACTGGTTCATGTCTGGCAGTTATGTTTGTCTATAAGTGGTTGTCCGTAACTGGTTCATGTCTGGCAGTTATGTTTTGTCTATAAGTGGTTGTCCGTAACTGGTTCATGTCTGGCAGTTATGTTTGTCTATAAGTGGTTGTCCGTAACTGGTTCATGTTGGCAGTGATGTTTGTCTATAAGTGGTTGTCCGTAACTGGTTCATGTTGGCAGTTATGTTTGTCTATAAGTGGTTGTCCGTAACTGGTTCATGTTGGCAGTGATGTTTGTCTATAAGTGGTTGTCCGTAACTGGTTCATGTTGGCAGTTATGTTTGTCTATAAGTGGTTGTCCGTAACTGGTTCATGTTGGCATTATGTTTGTCTATAAGTGGTTGTCCGTAACTGGTTCATGTTGGCAGTTATGTTTGTCTATAAGTGGTTGTCCGTAACTGGTTCATGTTGGCATTTATGTTTGTCTATAAGTGGTTGTCCGTAACTGGTTCATGTTGGCAGTTATGTTTGTCTGTAATTGGTTGTCCGTAACTGGTTCATGTCTGGCAGTTATGTTTGTCTATAAGTGGTTGTCCGTAACTGGTTCATGTCTGGCAGTTATGTTTGTCTATAAGTGGTTGTCTGTAACTGGTTCATGTCTGGCAGTTATGTTTGTCTATAAGTGGTTGTCCGTAACTGGTTCATGTCTGGCAGTTATGTTTGTCAATAAGTGGTTGTCTGTAACAGGTTCATGTCTGGCAGTTATGTTTGTCTTTAAGTGGTTGTCCGTAACTGGTTCATGTCTGGCAGTTATGTTTGTCTATAAGTGGTTGTCCGTAACTGGTTCATGTCTGGCAGTTATGTTTGTCTATAAGTGGTTGTCCGTAACTGGTTCATGTCTGGCAGTTATGTTTGTCTATAAGTGGTTGTCCGTAACTGGTTCATGTTGGCAGTGATGTTTGTCTATAAGTGGTTGTCCGTAACTGGTTCATGTTGGCAGTTATGTTTGTCTATAAGTGGTTGTCCGTAACTGGTTCATGTTGGCAGTTATGTTTGTCTATAAGTGGTTGTCCGTAACTGGTTCATGTTGGCAGTTATGTTTGTCTATAAGTGGTTGTCTGTAACTGGTTCATATCTGGCAGTTATGTTTGTCTATGAGTGGTTGTCCGTAACTGGGTTATGCCAGGCAGTAATGTTTGCCTAAATGTTTGTCTGTATTTGGTTCATGGCTGGCTGTGATGTTTGTCTGTAAATGTGTCTGACAGTGATGTTTGTCTGTAATTGGTCCATGTCTAGCAGTGATGTTTGTACATAAATGTTTGTTCCTTTTTGGTTCATATGAGTCTGGCCGTGATGTTGTCCACAAATGTGTCTGGCAGTGATGTTTTTCCATAAATGTTTGTCCGTTAACTGGTTCACTCAGTTTTTTTTAACCCCGATTCTGATATTCCATCCATGTGTGTTTTTTTTTTTTTATGTGTACTATCCAACACCAGCAGTTTTTCCTCACCTCTTGCTTCACTGGAATTTGTTTAGTTCTCTCACAAGTTAGTGATTCAAACATGCCATTGTTTATTTAAAGATAATCTTTATCGTACATTTTACATGACCATAAGTGCTTTGATTTCCTCCTGAGCTTTTAGGCTGACAACTCCTATTCTGTTCTGGTTGATGTAACGACGGGTGGCTCCCACATGGGTTTCCTGTCTCGCTGCTCCAGTTGGTACACCCAGGGTATGCAGTCAATTCAGTAAAACATTTCCCACGAAACTAAAAGCCTCACAGCGTTTAGCCTCTCATATTGCATTGATAATGTCTGTCTTGTCCATAGCTGGCCCATTCGTGATAGTTGCACTGCCAGCCAGAGCATCTGCTGTGTCATTGCCTTTCACACTAGTATGGCCTGGGACAGAAATGAAGGCGATTGTGAGTCCCTGAGCCAACCTGCATTGGTGAATGTTTTAATTCCATATATTTTGTATGTGATTGTAGAAGTGGTGCCGGCGCTCCAGTCGTCAGAGAATGTGACGGGGAACACCACTACGACAGCCACAAGCGGATGCTGCAGTGGCGGCTTCCTTTTATAGACTCCACCAACAAATCAGGGAGCATGGAGTTTACCATCAACGGCCAGCCTGACGACTTCTTCCCCGTCACTGTCACCTTTGTGTGCAAGCGTTCTTTTTGTGATATCACGGTGAGTTGTTTGTGCTTGATGAAATACTTTTTGTGATATTTCAGTGAGTTGTTTGTGCTTGTTGAAATACTTTTTCGTGATATCACGGTGAGTTTGTACTTGATAAAATACTTTTTGTAAAATCACGTGATTTATTGTTCATGAAGAACTAGTGAAAAACAATAATTTCTGGATTGATATCTTTGTTTAAAGGCAGACATTTTTGTGAATGTACGCCTCACATTCTCATCTCCTAAGGAGTGTAGTGGCTTGCAAATATGTTGCACACCTGGTTCATTTCATTGTGTGGCTGGTGTCAGATTTTACACATAATATAAAAAACAGGATAGTCTTTCAAGAAGAAAGACAGCCATCAGACTTTATGATAGCAGTTTTTATACAAGACCTTCCTTCTGCATTTGGCATCAGTCCTATCTAGGTCAAAGACAGGATGGTGCATCTAAAGTTCAGGGCAAGCTACTGGTGATGATTATTTCATGAAATAATTATCTGGTAACAACTTTTTTTGTTCAACAGGTTAATGAGGTACAACAGATCGACGGAGATGCAGTGGAAAAGTTCTCATCAGAAGTCTTGTTCTATGTGGATAAATATGAAGTGGTTTGATTCTGTCTCAAGAATTGGCAAAGTGAACAGTGGGCAACAGTTGACATGAGGAAGGAACCCACCAGTGACCGTGTGTGGGGAAATCAGTCATTCCTGGGTGGATGTTGTTGGACAAATTGTGGTTACTGTTAACAGTTCTCTTCTTGTCTTGTCATAGGAGTTGATTGTATTAGTTTGTGAGGTGATTCTTCTTCCAGCTGAACGTGGGGTCAGTACGTGTAAGTGAATGAGTGGAGACTTGTGAGTAGTGTGTGTCAGTGATGACTATGTTATTTTTCCTCACCAAATAGATATTTCACAAGTATTTCACCCGTGTTTGTATGAGTGAGTAATATTTGTATGAATGAGTAATGTTTGTATGAGTACGGTTGTGCTAATAATGATAAATATGGTTGGAATTTTCTGGGAACAACCTGTGTTGAAAGCAGGCTGGGGCATTCCTACAAACACAAAACTGATTCAACCAAGTGAGATAGAGTGGCCATGTCTCTACATAGTGAGATAGAGTGGCCATGTCTCTACCTAGTGAGATAGAGTGGCCATGACTCTACCTAGTGAGATAGAGTGGCCATGTCTCTACCTAGTGAGATAGAGTGGCCATGTCTCTACCTAGTGAGATAGAGTGGCCATGTCTCTACCAAATGAGATAGAGTGGCCATGTCTCTACCTAGTGAGATAAAGTGACCATGTCTCTACCTAGTGAGGTAGAGTGGCCATGTCTCTACCTAGTGAGGTAGAGTGACCATGTCTCTACCTAGTGAGGTAGAGTGACCATGTCTCTACCTAGTGAGATAGAGTGGCCATGTCTCTACCTAGTGAGATAGAGTGGCCATGTCTCTACCTAGTGAGATAGAGTGGCCATGTCTCTACCTAGTGAGATAGAGTGGCCATGTCTCTACCAAATGAGATAGAGTGGCCATGTCTCTACCAAGTGAGATAGAGTGACCATGTCTCTACCTAGTGAGGTAGAGTGGCCATGTCTCTACCTAGTGAGATAGAGTGGCCATGTCTTTACCAAGTGAGATAGAGTGGCCATGTCTCTACCTAGTGAGATAGAGTGGCCATGTCTCTACCTCTGCAAACATGGAAATTGTGATTTTGACCAGGCTCTGTCAGCCCCTAGAGTCATCAGCCAATCAGGCGACTTCTTTTCATCCTGGTTGTATGCTCAGGCTCATTCATCTCTCTTTGTTATCCCCTCCGATGTCTGCCTCTTACTTGCTTACCAATAACTGTTCTCCTCCAGTCTAGTTTTTACAGGAGTGTTGAAGTGGCCAAAATATTTCTCTTGTCTCTGTTTCCCCCATCTTTCAGCAGCTGCCCTTCCATTTCTAGACTCTTGCATATGAATGTTTCTGTATCCATGAAATATGACCTTTTCTTGTATATGTCCACATCTTCAGAGAGTCAGTTTGAGTTTTATAATTGCTTGTTTATTGTCCAGGGTTTCCATACATTATCCTCTAGGTGTAAGTTATCAGTAATGTTGGCAACCAGAGCCATTTTTATCTCTAGATATCTGTAATTTTCTGCAACCATTGCCATGCTGATTGACGAAATGCTACTCCAAATTGCTGCCACAGACTTGTTCTAGGAGTGCTGTATTCTGTTGTTGTTTGACGTTTAAATAAAAGTGCTTATGTGTTTTTGTGCATTTGCCACAGATGTGAAGTTTGAATGAATAGAAAACATGCATATAACAGAACATGATATGCTTTTCCTTCATGATTATGTCATAGTGCTTGCGTCAGATTTCAGTTTTTCTAAAAGATATGTTCATTATATTATTAATCTCATGCCTGGGGGATGTTTATGTTGTTTGCATATAAACAAGGACATCTGTTTCTGCTATCTTTACATATTATAAATACGTTTTTCTTTTATTGTAAAATGCAGGAGTCCCTCAAATGTGACCTCAGAGTGAAAGGAGAGACAAGTTTATGAAGATAACTAGTTTGAGAAGTTTCATGTTGATAAATAGTCCAATGAACCTGGTGTTGTCTCGTTTGTGATGATAGAACTCTAGCCGTCTTGGATTTTAGGAGTGGAGATCTGTTTTCCCCTTTCCAAAACTGACAGTAGCTCACAGGTTGATCCAGACTAAAATTAACACCAAATATCATCTTGGGAAGTCAAAGGCAACTAGCTTGATGTTGACCACATCAGTCACCAAGCTTACATATGTGAGAATAATATTTGACCTACTTTCTAGACTATATTTGACTAACAGACTAGACTACACCTATGTCAACTAAACATTTGACCAACAAATTAGACTAGATCCGTGTCGACTAGACATTGGCTATCTTCCAAATAATGGGCACATACTATGGCGGCTAAAAACAGGCCCTCAGTCACGTGTCAATTGCGCACTTCTGGCGACCTAATTTGCGGTTTTCTGGCGCCTACCGCAACTGCAGAGAGTATCCCCCTACGCCACGTGAGCGGCGTGGATTGGGGCTTAACTAGATGGTTGGGACTCTCGAGCAAATCTACGTCCATGTCAACTTAACATTTTGACCAAAAAACCAGACTACATCCTTGTCAACTAAATATTTAATCACAAAAATTGGACTACATCCATGTCAACTAAATATTCGATAAAAAAGAAAACACTAGACTATTTATCCTGTCAACTAAACATGTGACCAACAAACTACATCCTTGTCAACTAAAAATGTGACAAACAAACTACATCCTTGTCAACTAAATGTGTGACCAACATATTACATCCTGGTCAATTAAATGTGTGACCAACAAACTACATCCTTGTCAACTAAATATGTGACCAACAAACTACATCCTTGTCAAATAAATATATGACCAACATATTACATCCTGGTCAATTAAATGTGTGACCAACAAACTACATCCTTGTCAACTAAATATGTGACCAACAAACTACATCCTTGTCAACTAAATATGTGACCAACAAACTACATCCTTGTCAACTAAATATATGACCAACATATTACATCCTGGTCAATTAAATGTGTGACCAACAAACTACATCCTTGTCAACTAAATATGTGACCAACAAACTACATCCTTGTCAACTCAATATGTGACCAACAAACTACATCCTTGTCAACTAAATATGTGACCAACAAACTACATCCGTGTCAACTAAATATATGACCAACATATTACATCCTGGTCAATTAAATGTATGACCAACAAACTACATCCTTGTCAACTAAATATGTGACCAACAAACTACATCCGTGTCAAATAAATATATGACCAACATATTACATCCTGGTCAATTAAATGTGTGACCAACAAACTACATCCTTGTCAACTAAATATGTGACCAACAAACTACATCCTTGTCAACTAAATATGTGACCAACAAACTACATCCTTGTCAACTAAATATGTAACCAACAAACTACATCCTTGTCAACTAAATATGTGACCGACAAACTACATCCTTGTCAACTAAATATGTGACCAACAAACTACATCCGTGTCAACTCAATATGTGACCAACAAACTACATCCTTGTCAACTAAATATGTGACCAACAAACTACATCCGTGTCAACTAAATATATGACCAACATATTACATCCTGGTCAATTAAATGTGTGACCAACAAACTACATCCTTGTCAACATATAATATAGACTTCCGGTTAAAATGGACGCTAGACAGCGGCGCTGTTTGAAGCGGAGGCAAATTTTTTCCTTCTGCCGGACGATGGCCGAAGTATTTTTGCTCCATTTGTAGACTGGATATAGTTTCGTCGCCCAGCTTGAGTTGAATGCATGGCGTGACCCTGTGAGCTGTGGATTGCATTTGGAATGTATTTTCGACTGTGACCAACGTGGTGGTGTGAATTGTAGATTCAGAAAATGGCATGATGCCTGTTGTGCAATGTTGGCGGTGCCCGTATCTGGTTAAAATTGATCACGTGGACAACTGCTGAACTGTTGGCGACAAGTTCTGCTATCATCAATGATGAACTGCATTTCTAATGTTGGACTGTTTGTGTTAGCACTTCGGATAGCTACCGTATGCTTTAATTCGAGTGTATGCTAGATATGCTGAGACAGCAGTCTGTCAATCTTTCCACTAGGGACTGTGATAAACATTCTGGGTGTTTTTCGTTGGCACAGGAGCGGAGCAAAGATGGGGCGACCCGTTGCTATGAAGCTGAAACTAAGACTACCAGACCAGACTACCTTGTCAACTAAACATGTGACCAACAAATTACATCCTTGTCAACTAGATATGTGACCAACAAACTACATCCTCGTCAACTAAATATGTGACCAACAAACTACATCCTTGTCAACTAAATATGTGACCAACAAACTACATCCGTGTCAACTAAATATGTGACCAACAAACTACATCCTTGTCAACTAAATATGTGACCAACAAACTACATCTGTGCCAACTAAACATGTGACCAACAAACTACATCCTTGTCAGCTAAATATGTGACCAACAAACTACATCCTTGTCAACTACATATGTGACCAACAAACTACATCGGTGTTGACTAAATATGTGACCAAGTCACAAGACTACATCCTTGTCAACTAAATATGTGACCAGCAAACTACATCCTTGTCAACTAAATATGTGACCAGCAAACTACATCCTTGTCAGCTAAATATGTGACCAGCAAACTACATCCTTGTCAACTAAATATGTGACCAGCAAACTACATCCTTGTCAACTAAATATGTGACCAACAAACTACATCCTTGTCAACTAAATATGTGACCAACAAACTACATCCTTGTCAACTAAACATGTGACCAACAAACTACATCCTTGTCAGCTAAATATGTGACCAACAAACTACATCCTTGTCAACTACATATGTGACCAACAAACTACATCGGTGTCGACTAAATATGTGACCAAGTCACAAGACTACATCCTTGTCAACTAAACATGTGACCAACAAACTACATCCTTGTCAACTAAATATGTGACCAACAAACTACATCCTTGTCAACTAAATATGTGACCAGCAAACTACATCCTTGTCAGCTAAATATGTGACCAACAAACTACATCCTTGTCAACTAAATATGTGACTAGCAAACTACATCTTTGTCAACTAAATATGTGACAAAAAAACTAGAGTGCTACTTAAAAGACAAACATCTGCACACTGAGTCAGAACAGAAATGAACAAATAAATGCCGAAGCAGCCAAGACTGTTTAGATCATTTATTTCAAACAGCGGATCCTCCACAGAGCAAAGTCTTGGATGTCTGGTGCTGTGACCAGCTGCAAGGTGCAAACATATCATGCATACACCCAGTAAACAATTGTGTTTGTAGAAAACAGATGGGCAACTCTCAGTGACTTTCACCTTTCTTCCCTGCCACCTGTGGGGGGAAAACAAGAATGTACATGGTGAGAACAACTCTGTTCTAACATAAACAGATCAATGGTAAACATGAACAAACTAAACTTGATTACACATCTCAACAGCTGATTGTTTAGGATGAACATCTAAAAAAAAAACTCAGTGCTGAACACTGCAAGATGGAAGAAATAGACACCGTGCAGCAACATAAAGTGGAATCAGATAACTAGATAACAGGTCAACACACCAGCAAACAACAAAGTGGGATCAGGTAAGTAGATAATAGGACAACACACCAGCAGACAACAAAGTGTATCCGATAACAGGTCAGCACACCAGCAGACAACATAAAGTGGGAGCAGATAACAGACTGGCACACCAGCAGACAACATAAAGTGGGAGCAGATAACAGGTCGGCACACCAGCAGACAACATAAAGTGGGAGCAGATAATAAGTTGGCACACCAGCAGACAACATAAAGTGAAAGCAGATAATAGGACAACACACCAGCAGACAACATAAAATTGGATCAGATAATAGGTCGGCACACCAGAAAACAACATAAAGTGAGAGCAGATTAGTAGAAATATGATAACACACCAGCAGACAACATAAAGTGGGAGCAGATAACAGACTGGCACACCAGCAGACAACATAAAGTGGGAGCAGATAACAGGTCGGCACACCAGCAGACAACATAAAGTGGGAGCAGATAACAGGTTGGCACACCAGCAGACAACATAAAGTGGGATCAGATAATAGGACAACACACTAGCAGACAACATAAGGTGGGATCAAATAACAGGTTGACACACAGGCACACCAGCAAATATAAAGTGGGATCAGATAACAAGTTGACACACAGGCACACCAGCAGACATAAAGTGGGATTAGATAATAGGACAACACACCAGCAGACAACATTAAGTGGGATCAGATAACAGGTTGACACACAGGCACACCAGCAGACAACATAAAGTGGGATCAGATAATAGGACAACACACTAGCAGACAACATAAGGTGGGATCAAATAACAGGTTGACACACAGGCACACCAGCAAATATAAAGTGGGATCAGATAACAAGTTGACACACAGGCACACCAGCAGACATAAAGTGGGATTAGATAATAGGACAACACACCAGCAGACAACATTAAGTGGGATCAGATAACAGGTTGACACACAGGCACACCAGCAGACAACATAAAGTGGGAGCAGATAACAGGTCGGCACACCAGCAGACAACATAAAGTGGGATCAGATAAGTAGATAAAAGCTCGACACACCAGCAGACAAAAGAGAAAGATGAGAGACGTGTGTATCTGTTGCAATAATTGCAGCAACTCAAATATCTAACAGAAGGTGAGAAGGAACCTACCCTCTTGAACTCTGCCATATTGGTGGAGCTGGTTGGGGAGCCAATCAGTGCTAGATGATCAATCCTGGTTGTATCTGCTCCCACTTGATTGTCTTTGATAAACAGCTGCAAACATAAATGATGGCTGTGATTATATCTGCTGGCCTACATCTCAGTGAAAGTCACACTGGACATGACAATACACACGAGAAAAGGGGGTCAATGAGGGACCAGGCATTTCTGGGAGGTTTTAATGAAAGTGACATTTGACAGACATCCTGCAACACAATGACGATAATAATCTGTGTGGGACAGAACTATACATGAAGCAAAGTATGAGATGTGTAATGATTTTTTTTTTCATTGTGAGGTGTGTGCCTACTTCAGAGGAAACAAAACCAGAGTATGTGTAATAATGGTTTTTTTTTTTTAAATCTTTGAGTAAAAGTAAATAAGGCATGCAGTGTGCATATGGTGCTAGAGCTAGGGTTACAGAGGTTAACTGGCTGGCACTCCATGACTGATGTAGTAGTCAACATCAGGATAGCAACCTTAACTCCCAAGCATACTCTCAAGTATCAGCTATAGGCTCCAGGTCAATGATTACCTTTCACGGTGTGGAGTCAAACCAACATCCTTCAGGCAGACAGCCATCCACATCTTAGCAAACTTAACTCCCAAGCATACTCTCAAGTATCAGCTATAGGTCAATGATAACCTTTCACGGTGTGGAGTCAAACCAACATCCTTCAGGCAGACAGCCATCCACATCTTAGCAAACTTAACTCCCAAGCATACTCTCAAGTATCAGCTATAGGTCAATGATAACCTTTCACGGTGTGGAGTCAAACCAACATCCTTCAGGCAGACAGCCATCCACATCTTAGCAAACTTAACTCCCAAGCATACTCTCAAGTATCAGCTTTAGGTTAGAGCCCCAGGTCAATGATAAGCTTTCACGGTGTGGAGTCAAACCAACATCCTTTAGGCAGACAGCCATCCACATCTTGTTGTTGCAGTCCCTGAAGCTTGCTTTCTAACAGAGTAACCCCCATTATCTTAAAACACCCGTTATCCATGGAAGAATGCAACAGCAGGAAACTACAACACACACTGGGGCGGCCGATGATTATGAAGCAACCTGTGTATGGGTTTGCACCAACACCTGAGGGCTTACATTTGTGGCAAACAGACAGGGGATATCCGTCAGCTATGTCATGCACCACAAACTTGTGTTCACATTTGTTGTGCCAAACAGTAACACTAACAGTAGAAGCAACTACATACAGTCTGTGGAGGCAACAAGGCTGACACAGCCGGCCCTGGTGTCTGCACGAATCGCACATGCAATTATACTAAGTGTGTCGGAGAAGAGAAGAGAAAGTTCGGAATAACACCATTCTGACAATTATTATTGATCAGCAAACGGTTTTTTTTAAAGGAAGAAAATATGGGCTTCTCAGCTGAAATACTATAGAGGTTCTCAGAAAACCATGGACCAGGCAAACATGAAATAATGACACTCTAAAAGATGAGAATAATCATGAACTCATATCCCTGTGTGGGTTTCTGGGACTCCATTTTCTAGAACAAAGAATAGACACCCCCCCCCCCCCCCCCCATAAAGCACATTGTAGGAGTTGACTAAAGGAGGGTATTTCCTTAAAAGTCAAAATGTGTCTGCCTGTGAGGCAAGGAACCAACAGTCTGCATACAAATAAGCAAGCTCTAAAAAATGGATGAGCATGAATCACACCCAAGTTGTGGATTAAGACCAAGCATAAGTCTCTGCCAGAGTTTACATCCAGCGAATGTCAAGAAGAAAAGAATTAACTCAGCAACATCTGATCTCAAGAATGGTGATTATTGTGGCCATACACAAAATGTAACACTGACTAGGAAGAAGTCATGTAGGATATTTACTGGGGAGCATAGGGTGGGAATGAATATGCTTTGTAATCAGCACAAAGAGACATCTCATACAAAGCATACTCAATCCTACCCTATGCCACCAGTGCCAGACATGGTCACTCACAACAAAACATAAAAGACAACTTGTAACCATGGAAATGAGATGTCTGAGAAAGACTGTAGGAGTGACCAGAAGAGATAAAATCAGGAATGAGGTCATACGAGATAAAGTCGGCACTGAACCAATTCTGAATTATATACAAAGACAGCAAATAATTGGTTTGCCCACTTGGAGAGAATGCCTTTCGGTGATATATCATACAAGGCATATATCAAAAGAGGAGAGGGACATAGAGCAATTAGACCAAAAACAAGAAGGTAGGATAACATCAGAGAAACACTACAGTACCACAATGTGTCTGGTTGAAGCAGGACCTTATATTTCCCCCGACACCCTGAGCGGTAAGAAAGGACATCAAGAAGAAGAAGAGCAGAGGTGGTCTAGCTTGAAGAAGGATACACACTGATGTACACAAAGCAACAAAAACAAGAGACTTCATCCTCCAGTTCATCGCTTGTGTACAGAAATGAGAAAAAGCTAGAGGTACACACCCGCCTGTACATGAAACAAACAACAGAAACTGGAGGGAGGCACCAGTTACCCTGGGACAACACTTACAGTCAGACTGATGACGTTCTGCAGCTTCACATACTTGAGTGGAATGACAGCGCCCTCTTGCAGATCTTCAGGGGTTAACCTGCACATCAACCACACAATATTCAACTGATACAAGCAAAATATCCATACAGCTTGATGAACAGTGCCCCATACTCAACTGATGAACAGTGCCCCATACACAAATGATTAACAGTGCCCCATACACAAATGATGAACAGTGCCCCATACACAAATGATGAACAGTGCCCCATACACAATTGATGAACAGTGCCCCATACACAAATGATGAACAGTGCCCCATACACAAATGATGAACAGTGCCCCATACACAAATGATGAACAGTGCCCCATAAACAAATGATGAACAGTGCCCCATACACAAATGATGAACAGTGCCCCATACACAATTGATGAACAGTGCCCCATACACAAATGATGAACAGTGCCCCATACACAAATGATGAACAGTGCCCCATAAACAATTGATGAACAGTGCCCCATACACAAATGATGAACAGTGCCCCATACACAAATGATGAACAGTGCCCCATAAACAAATGATGAACAGTGCCCCATACACAATTGATGAACAGTGCCCCATACACAAATGATGAACAGTGCCCCATACACAACTGATGAACAGTGCCTCACTTACAACTTGATGAAAAGTGCTCAATTGATAACAAGTGCTCAACTGATGAAAAGTGCTTCACACACAATTGATGAAAGTGCTCCATGCAACTTGAAAGCCTGAGGATTTAAGGCCTTGAACTGTGCAGGTAAAGATAAGATTTTTAGTTCTGTCCTCAACAGAACAAAATCTCCCTTCCATACTGAGGACTGAACCCGCGGCTCCTTCATGACAGCCTATTGCTCTAACCACCCAGCCAACCACTCCTCCAGACAAGCACTCAATTATCCACATCAGAAAGACATATCTACAAGAGAAGACAAACACTGCCCTACCAGGCAACACTTACTCCAACATCTGTACTGGCTCCATGGAGTCTGCAGAGTCAAAGTCTAGCGTGTGGGGCTGGTTGATGAACAGTTTGATATTCTTGGGTCCATTATCTGCATCAGGAGTTAAACATGTTACATCTCAGTAGCACCAGCAAACAGCGGTCAAATAGACACCACAACTGTGGTTGAGTTACCACATAGTTACAGGAGAGAAGTGGTCAGTATCAGAGTACTGTTTAGTCAGTTGGTGATGCTATGACATCACAAACCACAGGAGAGGAGTGGTCAGTGTCAGTGTACTGTTTAGTCAGTTGGTGATGCTATGACATCACAAACCACAGGAGAGGAGTGGTCAGTATCAGAGTACTGTTTAGTCAGTTGATGATGGTCTGACATCACAAACCACAGGAGAGGAGTGGTCAGTGTCAGTGTACTGTTTAGTCAGTTGGTGATGCTATGACATCACAAACCACAGGAGAGGAGTGGTCAGTGTCAGTGTACTGTTTAGGCAGTTGGTGATGCTATGACATCACAAACCACAGGAGAGGAGTGGTCAGTTTCAGTGTACTGTTTAGTCAGTTGGTGATGCTATGACATCACCAACCAGAGGACTTCATGGAGGCTTCTGACTGGATGGTTGGGGTGGCAGTAGATACCAGTCTGGGGCGGCCAGGTACAAAAGTCAGTAGGGAGCCTTTCTGCAGATGTAAAAACACTGGGATTTGAGAGATGGTTCCCCATTAAAGCATGCTCATACCTGTGCCTGTATATAGTATGTTGCAGTTGTGAAGGCTGATGGTTGACCAAGTTACCAGAACGGTGAAGTGGCGTATATATGCATGCCTATATAGGCCACGCGCATGTGTATGCCGTGTCTGGTTTCTGAAATGACAATTTTAGGGGAAGAAAATATTTGTCTTTTTGCTAAGACCAACACTGAAACAGTAGTACCAGTAAGCAGTGAAAGATAAGCCGCGCAAGAGCAAGTTACATTTGTAAATTTAAGTTGCAAATAGTGCGTCACCAATAAAAACTGCCTGGTTTCAAAGACATGTTCTGAAGTGACAGACCACACAACTACAGCATAAGAGCAACTGGAAATGCAGATGAGATTCCCGTTAACTAATACATTTTGTATAAGTAACATGTAGGCCTAATATCTCCAATACAAGCCATATCCCAGTTTTCATCCCAGATTTTCAGTTAACATACCCTGGCCTATACATGTGTCAATGTGGTGTTAGTCATTCTTACTGGCTGGATGTTAACGTTGTTGTTGAATTAGCGACTGCAGTTATAGTCTATTGATTTATCATTTATCATATGGCAGTGTACTGAACAGAAATGAAAATGTAATATTGCCAGTTAATGAGTGAATTCTGGAGTTTGAATGATTTAATGCTGGATGTGGGTGACCTGGTTTTGTTAGATGTGAGGGACTCCCGTCCATTCGGTGAAAGATTCAACTGGGACTTCCTGTACCTGTTACGGAAGGCAGGGGATTGTTCGCCTGGAGAACCCCTTCAATGCAGACAGCTGGCAGCTGGCTCTGCAACAACAGAACCAAACATTACAGACTTCCAGCAGAGAGAGACATACTGTCTTACCTTGTGAGCAATGAAGTTTGAGAGAGTGTAACTTGACAGACTGCAGAAACCCAATATTGATGATGAGCTGAAAGAAATAATCAATTAGGTCAAAGAAACAATCAAGTCAACCAATTAGATCAAAGAAACAAGTCAACCAAACAGATAAATAAGTCAACCAATTAGTTCAAAGAAACAATCAAGTCAACCAATTAGATCAAAGAAACAAATCAACCAAACAGATAAAGAAATAAGTCAACCAATTAGTTCAAAGAAACAATCAAGTCAGTCAATTAGGTCAAAGAAACAATCAAGTCAGTCAATTAGGTAAAAGAAACAATCAAGTCAGTCAATTAGGTAAAAGAAACAATCAAGTCAGTCAATTAGGTAAAAGAAACAATCAAGTCAGTCAATTAGGTCAAAGAAACAATCAAGTCAGTCAATTAGGTCAGAGAAACAAACAAGTCAGTCAATTAGGTCAAAGAAACAATCAAGTCAGTCAATTAGGTCAAAGAAACAATCGAGTCAGTCAATTAGGTCAAAGAAACAATCAAGTCAGTCAATTAGGTCAAAGAAACAATCAAGTCAGTCAATTAGGTCAAAGAAACAATCAAATAAATCCATTAGGTCAAAGAAACAATCAAGTCAGTCAATTAGGTCAAAGAAACAATCCCCATAGCCTGGTTGCAGACTCTCTGAGTTGCTATTCACCCCTTCTTCCCAGTTGTATCGCTATCTCTCTTTTTCTTGTGTCTTTCAGTGCATCTTAATGTTATGTCTTTTAATGTGGCTAAACTTTTTCATTCATCTCTGTTGTTACTTCTCTTAAATGTATGTCTATGATTGGCCTGTTTCCATGAAATGTGATCTATTATTCTGTATATCACATCTCCAGGGGTTCAAGATTTCCCTACTGCTTGGTCAGCATTTAAGGGTTTTGCTAACAGTATCAATGGGTCCTGCTAACAGTATCAGTGGGTCCTGCTAAAAGTATCAGTGGGTCCTGCTAAAAGTATCAGTGGGTCCTGCTAACAGTATCAATAGGTCCTGCTAACAGTATCAATAGGTCCTGCTAACAGTATCAATAGGTCCTGCTAACAGTATCAATAGGTCCTGCTAACAGTATCAATGGGTCCTGCTAAAAGTATCAGTGGGTCCTGCTAACAGTATCAATAGGTCCTGCTAACAGAATGACCCAGGCTTACTAACAAGTATAAAAAAAGTTCTTGACCCAGGGGAGAGGAATATAAAACCATTTAGGTTCTTGACCCAGGGGAAGTAAGAAGAGATAAAAACCATTTAGGTTCTTGACCCAGGGGAAGTAAGAGAGATATAAAACCATTTAGGTTCTTGACCCAGGGGAAGTAAGAGAGATATAAAACCATTTAGGTTCTTGACCCAGGGGAAGTAAGAGAGATATAAAACCATTTAGGTTCTTGACACAGGGGAAGTAAGAGAGATATAAAACCATTTTAGGTCTTGACCCAGGGGAAGTAAGTAAGAGAGATATTTAGGTTCTTGACACAGGGGAAGTAAGAGAGATATAATACCATTTAGGTTCTTGACCCAGGGGAAGTAAGAGAGATATAATACCATTTAGGTTCTTGACCCAGGGGAAGTAAGGGATATAAACCATTCAGGTTCTTGAAGGGAAGTAAGAGAGATATAATACCATTTAGGTTCTTGACCCAGGGGAAGTAAAAGAGATATAATACCATTTAGGTTCTTGACCCAGGGGAAGTAAGAGAGATATAAAACCATTTAGGTTCTTAACCCAGGCGAAGTAAGAGAGATATAATACCATTTAGGTTCTTGACCCAGGGGAAGTAAGAGAGATATAAAACCATTTAGGTTCTTGACCCAGGGGAAGTAAGAGAGATATAAAACCATTTAGGTTCTTGACCCAGGGGAAGTAAGAGAGATATAAAACCATTTAGGTTCTTGACCCAGGGGAAGTAAGAGAGATATAAAACCATTTAGGTTCTTGACACAGGGAAAGTAAGAGAGATATAATACCATTTAGGTTCTTGACCCAGGGGGAAGTAAGAGAGATATAAAAACCATTTAGGTTCTTGACCCAGGGGAAGTAAGAGAGATATAAAACCATTTAGGTTCTTGACCCAGGGGAAGTAAAGAGAGATATAATGACCAGGCAAAGTAGAGAGATATATAATACCATTTAGGTTCTTGACACAGGGAAAGTAAGAGAGATATAATACCATTTAGGTTCTTGACCCAGGGGAAGTAAGAGAGATATAAAACCATTTAGGTTCTTGACCCAGGGAAAGTAAGAGAGAGATATAAAACCATTTAGGTTCTTGACCCAGGGGAAGTAAGAGAGAGATATAAAACCATTTAGGTTCTTGACCCAGGGGAAGTAAGAGAGAGATATAAAACCATTTAGGTTCTTGACCCAGGGGGAAGTAAGAGAGATATAAAACCCATCACCTGCTCATCACAGTCAGACTCTAGATAGCCTCCCTTGGCAGTCAGACAATGCTCCAGTGTGTGTTCATCTGATTCATTCAGGCACTCACTGGCAGACTTGTTGATCAGTGACAGTAAATCCATCTGAAATCATCACAACAAATATCATGAAAACATATCAGGCCAAATGAGATGTAGAATAGTCAGCTTATTAAACATACAATCATGGATGTTTCCTAGAGAAACAGCAGATGAAGTGGTCAGGTCATATCATTAGGATGCAGCAGCATCAAATACCATCACAGACGATCAGCTACAACAGCAAGAAGACTGCCATAAAAATATGG
This sequence comes from Candidula unifasciata, assembly GCA_905116865.2. Classification (NCBI taxonomy): domain Eukaryota; kingdom Metazoa; phylum Mollusca; class Gastropoda; order Stylommatophora; family Geomitridae; genus Candidula; species Candidula unifasciata. The sequence goes on from CAJHNH020002976.1 coordinate 34,775, forward strand.
ATTGACCATATTAAAGACCCTTTACTGCATGACACTAGCCAGTACCAGTCATCATCACTAATTGGAAATTCTTCCTCCCCATGAAGCTTAATGGCCTATGTGGTTTATGATGATGATGGATGATAAAATGAACAATGCAGCTAGAAAAACTTCATCAGGATATAAGACAAATGCACAACAGTGCACAGTATGATTTACTACCAATAGAGTACAACAGTGCACATCATGATCTACTACCAATACAAGACAACAGTGCACAGTATGATCTACTACCAATACAAGACAACAGTGCACAGCATGATCTACTACCAATACAGGACAACAGTGCACAGCATGATCTACTACCAATACAAGACAACAGTGCACAGTATGATCTACTACCAATACAGGACAACAGTGCACAGCATGATCTACTGCCAATACAGGACAACAGTGCACAGCATGATCTACTACCAATACAAGACAACAGTGCCCAGCATGATCTACTACCAATACAGGACAACAGAGCACAGTATGATCTACTACCAATACAAGACAACAGTGCACAGCATGATCTACTTACCAATACATGACAACAGTGCACAGCATGATCTACTACCAATACAGGACAACAGTGCACAGCATTAGGTGAGCAGTCAACCAGGTATCAGGTGAGCAGTCAACCAGGTATCAGGTGAGCAGTCAACCAGGTATCAGGTGAGCAGTCAACCAGGTATCAGGTGAGCAGTCAACCAATTACCAGGAGAGCAGTCAACCAGGTACCAGGTGAGCAGTCAACCAGGCATCAGGTGAGCAGTCAACCAGGCATAAGGTGAACAGTCAACCAGGTATCAGGTGAGCAGTCAACCAGGCATCAGGTGAGCAGTCAACCAGGTATCAGGCGAGAGGTGACTACATGTAGGACTGGATCTCATTCCCTAAAATATCACTGCCACAAACACAACTGACAAACCCACTGAACAAAAAATGTCCCCTTTCACAAGAACCCCCACGGTCAAAGAAACAAAGGAAAAACAAACACATAGACAAAAGAATAAGGTGAAAAAGACGGGAAGGACATGGAGTGAACTGCACTTGATTGCAAAGGCTGAGTTGACATGGCATAAACTGTTTGGTTACACTCAAAGTTCCCTGTAGACACTTTAACTCTTTTACAATTCTCTGGATTTTAGCTGCCTCTGACAATGGTAACAGAATTCAACAGTTGAAACACACAAAGATGACAAGACATGCAGACACGAGTAAGACACAACAATGCAGACACAAGTAAGACAAGATATGCAGACACAAGTAAGACAAAACAGGCAGACACAAGTAAGACAACAATGCAGACAAGATATGTAGACACATGTAAGACAAGACAGGCAGACACAAGAAAGACAAGTCATGCAGACACAAGTGAGACAAGCCATGCAGACACAAGTAAGACAAGACAGGCAGACACAAGACTTACATGACCTCTGACCACACTGTCTCCTTCCTCCCCCTCCTCCTCTGTGTACCATTTCTTGATCTTCTCTTCCAGAAGAGCAGGATCTGCACCACGCATCGTGTCCAGTTTTGTTTTGTTGCGATAAAATATAAATGTTGGCATGGCAGAGACGCCTTCATGTTGGGCTGTTTCCTGATGACGTAGACAATCAATGGATGTAACAAGTGGCGGTTATTACAGTCACAACAGTAACAAAGAAACAGTTATAATTAACTGTTACAACTCACTGTTACAAAAGAATACAATATTACAGTAATGAGCCTGCTGGAGAGTCTGATACAATCAATTGCTAAAATAGACTGTGACAAGCGAGTTATGACAGGTATGGGCTGTGACAAGTGAGTTATGACAGGTATGGGCTGTGACAGGTGAGTTATGATAGGTATGGGCTCTGACAGGTGAGTTATGATAAGTATGGACTGTGACATGTGAGTTGTGGCAGGTATGGGCTGTGACAAGTGAGTTATGACAGGTGAGTCAGGTATGGGCTGTGAAAGGTTGAGTTATGTCAGATATGGGCTGTGACAGGTAAGTTATGACAGGTATGGGCTGTTGTCATGGGGCATGACAGCATTGCACGAAGCCCTTAACACAGTAGCTGGGCAACAAACCCATGCACTCCAGTCTATAAATGTAGACAATGCATTAGCAAACTGCATGCCCTACAGACCTAAACAGTGAGAACTACACAGGGAGCACTCTCTAAGATCTCAACCTACCTGGCACTGATCCACATCAATCTTGAGAAACACTGCTTTAGGATAGCGAGTGCTGAAATCAGCAAAGGCTGGGGCTATTGCTCGGCACGGACCACACCTGAAATTAAGACGGTGTCTATATATGTAAGTGACAAAATTCTTGTGTTCAATACACAATCAATTACTGCCATTATGAAGGCTAATAGACTGCAATGGTTGGGACATGAGAGAGAACTTCATATTACAAATAGATAAAAACTGAATAGAAAAGACATTAATGACAGTAGACCACGACGCAAACCAAGAAGGTGATGGAGAAAAGACCTAAAAACACAGCCTCTATATGAAAAAAAAGGCATGCTAATCAGATTTGAATGGAGGTGAGTTTATATGTGCAGTAATGAACTTCAAGGGCTCAGAAATGCTGAAGAAGAAGAAAATATACAGACTTAACCAAGAACATACGTAGAGTTACCAAGAACATACGTAGAGTTACCAAGAACATACGCAGACTTACCAAGAACATATGCAGACTTACCAAGAACATATGCAGACTTACCAAGAACATATGCAGACTTACCAGGAACATATGCAGACTTACCAAAAACATATGCAGACTAACCAGGAACACATGCAGACTAACCTAGAACACATGTAGACTTACTAAGAAGAATTTTAGTCTTACCAAGAACACGCCTGAGCATATTTAGTCTTATCAAGAACCTATGTAGACTAAAATAAGAACATATGTAGACGTACCAAGAATACATGCAGACGTACCAAGAATATATGTAGATGTACCAAGAATATATGTAGATGTACCAAGAATATATGTAGACTCACAAAGAACAAATATAGATATACCAAGAGCATATGTAGACTTACCAAGAACATATACAGACTTAACAAGAACATTTTAGACATACCACGAACACACCAGAGCATATGTAAACTTACCAAGAACATTTTATTTGTCAAGAACATATGCAGACTTACTAAGAACAGATGTGGACTTAAGCAAGAACATATGAAGACAAGCAAGAATACACGAAGACTTACCAAGAATATTTGAAGACTTACTAAGAACATTTTTTTGTCAAGAACATATGCAGACTTACTAAGAACATATGAAGACAAGCAAGAATACATGAAGACTTACCAAAAACATATGTAGACTTACCAAGAATATATGTAGACTTAACCAAGAGCACATGTAGACTTACCATGTGGCAAAGTAGTCCGCAACCACCAACCTTGTGCCAGCATTGCTGAGTTCAGTTGCAAAATCTGCATCATTCTGAAGGTGTCGTAGATTAGCCATTGTCTGTTGCTATCTCAACTTTTGGTACCTAACTGGGTATGACCAAAGTTACAAATGTTCTAAAATAAAAACAGTCAAAGCTATACAAATGATGATGAAGTAATAGCAACTATAATATTTTCTTAGTGTAGTCTAAGATGGAGATCATATTGACTATGTGTTGCATATGATAGACCTGATTACATGATGACTAAAAGCAATCGAGTAAATCTAATCAGATTATAAGCTACACAGTTCATCATCCGGTAGAGAGCAGCATGTTCTACAGGTGATACCTGACAGTCGTCCAGCATGTTCTACAGGTGATACCTGACAGTCGTCCAGCCGGTAGAGAGCAGCATGTTCTACAGGTGATACCTGACAGTCGTCCAGCCGGTAGAGAGCAGCATGTTCTACAGGTGATACCTGACAGTCGTCCTGCCGGTAGAGACCAGCATGTTCTACAGGTGATACCTGACAGTCGTCCAGCCGGTAGAGACCAGCATGTTCTACAGGTGATACCTGGCCGTCGTCCAGCTACTCCAGAGAAAGTGCCATGTTATGAGAAGAGGCAAAATGGAACATCATGTGATCACAGGAAAGATTTGTGGAGAGAGAGACAGGAAGACAGTAGGAGAAGATTCTTGAAGTTTTTTTGTCATGACATGGAGGGGTGTCAACACATGAAGTGTAACACGCAATTGCAGATCACAGAAATTGCATAACTGCCCATGCCAGTCTCCAAGCACTTCATGATGATGATATAGTTCATTAGGTGTAAGACAGCAATGGCAAATTAATTACAGATAAAACTTTTAATTAATTTGGCTATCTTCCAAAAAACAGTCCTAAATTATCAAGGCCGAAAATATACCCTAACAGGGCCTCAGTCACATGTTAATTGTGGACTTCCAGCGATGTCAATTGTGGACTTGCAGCGACTTAAATTGCGCACTTCTGGCGACTACTGCCACCGACGAAAGTATCTCCAACGCTATTACGTGGATTGGGGCTAAACTAGATGGCTGGGACTCACGAGCAGCAGCTACCGCATCTCCTGCAGCTTCCTTCATTTTATTTGCTCGTGGGTTCCAACCATCTAGTTTAGCCCCAATCCACGCCACGCGTAGCAGCACGAGAGATACTCTCGGCGGTGGCGGAAGTCCACAACTGACATGTGACTGAGGCCCTGTTAGGGTATATTTTCGGCCTCGATAATTTGGGACCATTATTCGGACAACAGCCATTAATTTTATATATGTAATTAGTTGTGTATCCTTTACAGGACAATCAGTTTCAAGCATTTTTTAGCTGCTGTAATTTTTCTGGGCAAATTTATGATCAGTAGTTTGCCACTGCTGTCTGGACGGTCGGGTTCTCAATATCAACTGTCAAAAACAACACAATGTGCGAGGTCCGCAGCTGGGATCGAACCTAGCACTCCGGCATTACAAAGCGCATTATATATGAAGTATAAACTGAAATTTAAATCCAACCAATCTTCTTTCAGCATATCCTTCACCGGGACAACAGACAAAATAGTAGCCTCGAAACTGCCATTGAAAGTGAGTGAATAGGGGAGGCATGATTTGTAGCAGACAACTTCAATTTCAACATCAGTTACATAACATCCATGTGAACTGTAGTAGCAACTCTACTGAGCAGGAAGCATAACACTAACACAGCAGCGCGCTTCTGGTCGTCAAACCAAGTCCCCCTTAACTCAATATTTACTAGTTACTGAATGATGATGGTTCATTTGCTCTGTCTCCGGAACATGGTTTAACCCGGACCGCAACTCTGGGGGTGTTCTGTTGTACTCTGAATACTGCCGATTAAAAAACATCAGTTCACCGCTGGTGACACTCATCTCGTTTTATAAGTAAATACAAAAATAATGATAAATATAAAACTTATTGGACTAAGTTCACTAACTTAGTTAGTTAGACTAAATCATTCTAAGGTGGGGTGCCCAGGTCAGAATGAGAATGAGAGAATCTTAGAAGATCTAAATCTAAGACCAAGTACATACTTTGTTGGTTTACTGAAACAAATGCTGGTGACACATTACTGCGATTTCTTTTTCTCTAAACAGGTATTTTCTTTTCGGGAAGACTGACTACAAGAAAGCGACGGGTAGTCAAGAGAAGAGTGGTAGTAAAACTTACTTAGAGACAAGTTGGACGCTTTGTGGCAGACGTTTACCGTGAGACAGCACTTCCGCCAGGGCCGGCCACTCGCCCGAAGTGAGGGTGACAGCATCATCGTGTGCCGTGCATCATTGTTAATCTGCAATAGGCAGAGGAAGAAGGAAAAGATGGAGGGCGAGATTACGGTGAGGATTATCTTGCCACAGTCATAATTAAAACGTGGAAAGGGAGAGGGTTTTACGAGACAGAGCTCATGGAAACAAAAACTCGACTACAGATGCTAAAAGACAAAAAGACGAGATGCCTAAAGGTTTGAAGTTCGAACAATTTGAACAACGGACCAACATCATGGCACACGGGTAGTAACCCTATGTGCTCCGTTCTTCTTCTAACTCAAGTCTGAGTCCGAAGAAGCTCAGCACAGTGCACAGGCTCTGTAGCACCGGCTAAATGAGCTTATGGAAATGCGAAAAGAATATCAACCATTTTAGTAGGAATAATACTTTTATGTAAACCGTAATAGAGAAAAAAGTTAAAAACATGCAACAAAGAGGTAGACAGTGATACAAGCTGAAGGACAGCAACAAAAGAAGGTAGTCTTAGAGCTCAGTGTTCAGCGAAGATGACGGATAAGAGTTGTAGGTGTGAGTTATGAGTTGGGTTGTCTTCACAGCACTCCGAACACATCCATGGGTGCTCAGATTCCCCCTTCAACATATTTATCAGTGTCGCACGGTTAATAGGGTTAGTCGTATGCTGATTCACAAGACATCGTGTACTTCTAGTGTGCCTCTCATGCTTGGCTGTGCCGATCTTTACTCCCAATTCTTGTATTCTTAGCAGGGATGGGGATATGTGGCTCCCAAAATCCCCGAAGCATCCTATCTATCTAAGGGCAACTAATGCAGAGCCTGCAAATCTATCAGCTCTTTCATTACTAACAACACACGCATACCTGGAACGTTGGAGATAGCCTTTATTGTGGAGGCGGCAGCGGATTGGTTGAATACTAAACCATCGTGTGTGCGTGCATGTATGTGTGCGTGTATGCGTGCATGCATGTGCGTGTGTGTGAGTGTATGTTAGTATGTTAACATTTATGAATTATTACCAGTGTGGGTCCAAGTTCCATATTACTCGCCTAATACGGCATGCTTGTTAAGAGGCAATGGGTTTATTCTTTACCTCTAAAAAAGAAATGCTTAAAACGAATGTGTTGGTTTGAAAAAGGCAAATATCGAAGCCTAACTGTAAACCACAAGACAGTATGTCAATCGCCCTTATATACGTCGAAAAAAAGTAAAAAAAAAAAGAAGAAGAAGAAGAAGAAGAAGAAGAAGAAGAAGAAGAAGAAGAAGAAGAAGAAGAAGAAGAAGAAGAAGAAGAAGAAGAAGAAGAAGAAGAAGAACAAGAACAAGAACAAGAACAAGAACAAGAAGAAGAAGAAGAAGAAGAAAGAAGAAGAAGAAGAAGAAGAAAGTATATACGTGTAGGTATGTTTTTCAGGTTTATATTAGGTAAATCTGCAACCATAGTATTCTGACAGGAGCCCTTCCCAGAGAGGACGCCGACCCAAAGAAAACGTTGGGAATGAGGATTTATCTAGTCCCTTTACAAATGTTATGGGGGATGGAGTGCTGAAGATGTCCACGTCTTGTTAAGTGCCTTATAACAATGACGATATGTTAGATGTGTAGCACGACTCTCTTTTGTTGTGTGCGTTGATGTCACACCAAGGTTCGTCTTTTGGTTTACTACAGAAGTCAGAAAGAATATAGACCAGGAGAAAGATGGTCGTGTCGATAGTCATGATGACGATGGTTTCTCATGTTTGCCACATGCTTCTCACGTCACTGACGCTTGTATAACATGTCTCGAAACTACTGTTCATTTTCTATGCTATCTTTATTGTGATAGCCCAGTAATGTCACAAATAACATTAATGATACTCTGAATGGCCGCTGTTTTCGCTCTCCCGTTACATACTCTTGAGGTCGCGTTGTGTTCTTCATCTCTAGTTACTTTACTAACTGGTTATAGTGTCTGTAACTGCCGCCTGGTTTCTAGGTCTGTCTGGTACTAATGGTTTGATCGTCGACTCTAACATCTCAGTAGTGGTTCTACTAAATGTGTTTCTGTTGACCATAGATCCATGTATCTTGTCCGTTGTCTCCGTAGTTAAATGTTGTGTTTCATATCTCCTAGTGACTGCCTTCGAGGCTCAATGTGACTGGTTCCTCTGCTTCTAATTCTCGACGACTGAAGGTTCTCGACTGCGAGGGTCAATGTGACTAGTCCCTCTTCTTTTAATCTCATACACTGAAGAATTCTCAACTTGTTTCGTTCTCACTATTTATACTGAGAGCTGGCATGTGTGAAATGCGTTTTTTACACTTCTAGAAATTTATGTATAGTCAAACTTGTTTACTATCTGCGTTCTCACTGTGGGATGTCCTAATTGCGTCTAAATTGTATCAGATAACTCTACACCAAAGTATACTAATTTAATTCACAGTTGTCCATCTATAGACTTCCAGAAAGCGAGTAATACAGGGTTTTCTTTAATATGGCATGTCAACAAATATTACATCAGATACTATTTACAGATTTTTCATTTGCAAATATCTATCTGCACGTGATGGTTCTAGAAAGGGTACGTCAAGGTTGGCAAGACTTGTAGATTGCGGTCCATTCTAACTTTGCGCAATATCCTACCTCCTAACAAACATGTGATGGTTCTAGAAACATCTCTGTTACATATGGCCAAAAAATGTAATAATATTTTTGGAACAATGGAAAATGTAGTAATGAAAACCTAACTTTTAAAAAAAAAGGTTTTTTTATGTATTGCGGGGCGTGGGGGGGGGGGGGGGTGGAGATAAGCTCTTTTATACTTTTTTTTAATGGGGGGGGGGCGGGGTAAAGGGGCGCAAGGCACCTTTGTTTTCAGGTTCCCTCGGTCCTAATCCCCAATGTTCCGTGCAAGCTGAATCCCTCCAGAGATCAGAGAGCAAAACAAGAAAGCATTAAATAAATGAATGACCGTTGTCTGCTGGCCTGCCAATATTTTTCCAGTGATTTTTCACCTTGGACTGGCGGCGTCCGTGGCTAAGGCGTTGAGAGACCGACTCGTAATTCCAAAGTACCGGGATCGAAACCCACTTCTGGCTGCGTGGATTATTATCGTGGGTTGGGGCGTCGCAGGTCGACCCAACGTAGAAACACAATATACAACACTTCTCCTGTTGAAATTTGTCTTATACCCATTAGTAAAAGAAAGAAAACGAGCTTTTTCCACGCCCTCATGCGTAGGTACTAAGTAAAGTCATCGGAAGTAAAGGCGCTCGGCGTGAAGTTGACCACATCACCTATGGAGTTCCGATTAGTCTCTAAAAGAATAGGTCTAGCCCTCTATGCCCAATACACATCAAGACCTGGAAAAGTTCTTTATTTTGTAACTACCTAATTAAGCAAGGCTTATGTCCATTAAGTCGGCTCTGTGGCTAAGTCGATGCGAACGCTTTTTAATGCCGGGATGCCGGATTCGATCCCAGCTGCCGGCCATGCGCCTTGCGTTGGTTTCGACAGTGGTATCTAGAAAGTCGACCGCCCAGAAAGCAATGGCAAACTACTGGACTTAAATTTGCCTAGAAAAACCACACAAAGGGTGGTTCTACAACGTCCTGCAAAGGATACGCAACTAACCTATGATGTCCATTAAACCGTTAAGATAAAGAGGGAACGGGTCTCACTTTCCCCATGTTTTCTTTGTGACGCCGCCCACAATTGCAGATATGTTTTGGTAATTGGTGTCACTCCCCCACCCCCACCCCAATCATGTGAGAGGTTTGCCTGGATTCCTTACCAATTAAACACGTGACTTGAGGTAAAATATAAGAGAAAATTATGTTTGAAAACTTGGATGTGAAGATACAATTGTTTGGCCAACAAACCGTGTCAAGTGATAGATGGCACGGAGTTCTGGTGTTTTGCTCCAGTGGTTCAGAAGGTAACGGATTGACAGTAGGCTCCGTTGATTTCCAGGTAAACTGTTGCTAACTGTGTTTTAGGAAATGTTTCACTATTTGTAGATATCTTCATGCAAAATGCAGTCTATTAATTTTTTTTTTAACTCGTAACGGCACTAAAATGTCTACTATGTATCAAGTACACAGGAATATCATTCTTTTCTTCCTTCGCATACTTTTCTCCTTTTCCTTCTTCTTCTCCCCTCCTCCTCCTCCTCCTCCTCCTCCTCCTCCTCCTCCTCCTCCTCCTCCTCTTCTTCTTCTTCTTCTTCTTCTTCTTCTTCTTCTTCTTCTTCTTCTTCTTCTTCTTCTTCTTCTTCTTCTTCTTTTTCTTCTTCTTCTTCTTCTTTTTCTTCTTCATCTTCTTCTTCCTTCTCCTCCTCCTCCTCTAGTTCCCCCTTCGACCTCTATAGTACTGTTGTAGTTTACAGATTGGCTGTGAAATTTGCTAATCTCGGTTAAATTCATAAGATTTCAGCAAAGTCAGTAGTCACTTTTTACGTCATGCTTGTTAAGGGGCGATGGGTCTATTTATGTTTCGTTGCTGTGATTGTTATTCGACATTTGCTTCGTTAATATAAATTTCTGTAACCTATGGTGCCATTTCAATGGGTTGAAATGAATTCTGTCCGTATTCCATAGTCGTGGATTTCAAGCTGTACGATAGACATGGCCAATGAGACACCATTTTAGGGGTGCCTAGCTGACCATGTATCTTAGTGCACTTGTATTCATGGCGAGGCGCAGACGCCGTCTGGAGGTGACAGGTTCAACTCCCGGCACGGTAACTATAGCTGTCGATTTTTATGTTGTCTAGTGTGTTCTTCTATCTTTTACTTCTTTCTATGAGTGCCGTTCACAATACTTTCTGTTACTTGATTAATCCATTAAAATGGAGCGGCGCAACCAGCAAGGGGATGTTGATGTCAATATAATTGCTGGTGTTAGTCATTGCTCATTTGTTTGTAGGTTATTGTAATTTGTTTTGGGCGGTACCTGCGGTTGGTTGAGGCTTGAACCTCCACATATTATTACGACAATAACTGAATCAAGATGATTTCCGCCCTGGTGATGTCATTATTTTTACATATAGTTTAGTGTTGCAGCATAGGAAGTGCACGTGAGTTCACAACATGGCATGCGAGATCAAAATATGGCACGTGAGTTCACAACATGGCACTTGAGATCACAGCATGGCATGTGAGATCACAACATGGCACGTGAGATAACAACATGGCACTTGAGATCACAACATGGCATGTGAGGTCACAACATGGCACGTGAAATCACAGCATGGCACTTGAGATCACAACATGTCACGCAAGATCACAACATGGCATGTGAGATCACAGCATGGTTTTAGAATAGAGATGGAGGCAATAACTGGAGTATTTCTCTGATGTGATTAACGCCTGTTTCGATTGTATACGTAACACTAGAATTACGTCAAGGTGATGTAGGATACAATGTTTCAGGTCAAGGATGTTGCATGAGAAAATGACTGTTCAAGCTCGATGTTGTCAACACCCTTTGGAAGCGAATAAACAGTGCAGGGTCGCAGTTAAATTGTCACGGTCTGAAGAGATTGGTCCAAGGGGAAGTGACCAGGTGATCTGGCTGGTCCAAGGGGAAGTGACCAGGGGATCTTGCTGGTCCAAGGGGGAAGTGACCATGTGATCTGGCTGATCCAAGGAGGAGTGACCAGGTGATCTGGCTGATCCAAGGGGGAGTGACCAGGTGATCTGGCTGATACAAGGGGGAGTGACCAGGTGATCTGGCTGATCCAAGGGGGAGTGACCAGGTGATCTGGCTGATACAAGGGGGAGTGACCAGGTGATCTGGTTGATCCAAGGGGGAGTGACCAGTTGATCTGGCTGATACAAGGGGAAGTGACCAGGTGATCTGGCTGATACAAGGGGAAGTGACCAGGTGATCTGGCTGATACAAGGGGAGTGACCAGGGGATCTGGCTGATACAAGGGGAAGTGACCAGGGGATCTGGCTGATACAAGGGGGAGTGACCAGGGGATGTGGCTGATCCAAGGGGGAGTGACCAGGGGATCTGGCTGATACAAGGGGGAGTGACCAGGTGATCTGGCTGATACAAGGGGGAGTGACCAGGGGATGTGGCTGGGCCAAGGGGGAGTGACCAGGGGATCTGGCTGATACAAGGGGGAGTGACCAGGGGATCTTGCTGGTCCAAGGGGGAGTGACCAGAGGATGTGGCTGGGCCAAGGCGAAGTGACCAGGTGATCTGGCTGATACAAGGGGGAGTGACCAGGGGATCTTGCTGGTCCAAGGGGGAGTGACCAGAGGATGTGGCTGGGCCAAGGCGAAGTGACCAGGTGATCTGGCTGATACAAGGGGAAGTGACCAGGGGATCTGGCTGATACAAGGGGAAGTGACCAGGGGATCTGGCTGATACAAGGGGGAGTGACCAGGGGATCTTGCTGGTCCAAGGGGGAGTGACCAGGGGATCTTGCTGGTCCAAGGGGGAGTGACCAGGTGATCTGGCTGGGCCAAGGTGGAGTGACCAGGGGATCTGGCCGACATTCCCCGGTGGCAAAGCAAGACCGACATAGAATCAAATTGCTACAAGTTCCTTTCAGTTGGAACTCTTCGCCTGCAGCTGAAGATGAGGACGGAGCACCTACGGAAATATCATACATGCTGTGATGTGAGTTTCTGAAACTAAACTCTGCTCAAGCATTGTTAAATTGCGAATTATTATTATTGTTATAATTTCGCGATGAATGGCAAACAAATCATAATTTTTTAAAAAAATGAGATGTGAGAACAAATCTGTAAAATTAAACGTCTATATACGGCGTGGGGGGGGGGGGGGGGGGGGGGGGTTTGTTCACTAACACATTATTTAGGGGTGTGGGCTCAGCCCCAAAGCCCCCCCCCCACCCCTCCTACCCCATTCTTAGAAGAAAATGCGGGGGGGGGGGAGGAGGGGGGCTTTATATGACGATTCTTTAGGTTGCTATGGGTCAAGCTTAGACGTGTGTCAGTTTTAATTACCAGTCACTAACCTCATTCACTTTAGGCCAAATCACTAGAAGGAGACAGAATATAACTACCTGCTGTCGTTGCGAGCCTGTTGTTTGTCCACAACGGTCATTTTAGCTCCATCAACAACCACGACTGACCACAAGCTTGACCAAGACTGGTCATTTACTGCCCAACAATGAGGAAGTGGAGTACACGTGGATTCGGCTGGACACGTGTGATTGTGATTCTGTATGTAAGCACATGTTTCGCTGTGTTGGCTCAAGAAGGTAAGGGTCTAGATTTTGTTTGCAAAGGTGTAGATGAGCCAAAGTATGCACGAACTCTCTCTACCCTCTCTAATTTTTCGTTTCTCTCTCTCTCTCTTTCTCTCTCTCTCTCTCTCTCTCTCTCTCTCTCTCTCTCTCTCTGTGTGTGTGTGTGTGTGTGTATATATATATATATATATATATATATATATATATATATATATTCCTAATCTATCAATCCTCTCTCTCACACACACCACACACTCACACGCACACACACACACAGCAGTATGTAATAAAGGACAATCAGTATAGTGTACCATCTCTAGACAAAGCAGTAACAGTTTGTTGTGCTGCACGTTAGCTCCCAAAAAGCTAGCTTTAATTTGTCGCCCCCTACGACATGCAGTAAACCCCGTTAAGACGCCGTCGAACCAATCAGACAGCACATTCGTCTTCAACATGCAGACAATGAACTTTTCCATACCTGAACAAGGCAATAGAAGGTACTGTAGATGGTTCTTGAACACTGAACAATATAAAGGATGACAGACTATTGTATCAGGGGCATACTTGTATAGAAGTGATAGAAGTGCAGAAATCAAGTGGATGGAAAGGGGCGAGCGGGAGGGGGGGTGGGAGGGGGAAGCTTGACCTTAACGATCACGATGTTCTTGTTCTTGGGAGTCATTGGAAGTGGGCATTAGGGATAAGAGGGGTGATTCATCTTTGCTTGAACAGAACAAGGCGATAATTGTCAACATGTATTATGGCATTATTCAGACATAGAGTAATTATACAAATGGTAGATAGAACTATAAAATCTGAAGGGCTGATTCATGGGGAAGCAGTGTCGCCTTCACACGTTAGCGCAGGGGTTAGTTAGCAGGAGATCCCAGGTATAAAGTAAAGTGAGTCTGTCAGGTATAAGGCTGGAATTTTCTGAGACAACTTCCCCTTTGAGCCCTGCCCCTCCCCCCTCCCCAACTCCCAACTCCCATGTCAAGCCCTTTAAAGATTTAAGGGCAGATAAGCCATACCCCCCCCCCCCCCCACAACCACTACGAATGTAATTTGTCTTTATAAATGTAGCCTTTAACCTCCACATATATTTACGACAATAACTGAATCAAGATGATTTCCGCCCTGGTGATGTCATCATTTTTACATATCGTTCAGTGTTGCAGCATAGGATTATGATTATTTTAATCATCATTAGGCACGTAAATTAGTCTTAACCCTTTAGGACTGTGACGTCTCTTTTCCTTGAGCCTTTCCTAACCACACCACAAAATGTTTTCTCTGTGTCGGGGCGCCTGTAGCAGAAGACCATGCACCTTCTCTTAGAACCGTCACGTGGCAGGCAACATGGAGGATACGGTGACCAGAAGAACATTGCAGCAGACGACAGGCAAGGGCAGGGCTAGACCCAAACAGAAGAACATTGCAGCAAACAAGAGGCAAGGGCAGCAGTAGACCCAAACAGAAGAACATTGCAGCAGACGACAGACAAGGGCAGCAGTAGACCCAAACAGAAGAACATTGCAGCAAACAAGAGACAAGGACAGGACTAGACCCAAACAGAAAAACATTGCAGCAGACAAGAGGCAAGGGCAGCAGTAGACCCAAACAGAAGAACATTGCAGCAGACGACAGGCAAGGGCAGGGCTAGACCCAAACAGAAGAACATTGCAGCAAACAAGAGACAAGGACAGGACTAGACCCAAACAGAAGAACATTGCAGCAGATAAGAGACAAGGGCAGCAGTAGACCCAAACAGAAGAACATTGCAGCAGACAAGAGACAAGGGCAGCAGTAGACCCAAACAGAAGAACATTGCAGCAGACAAGAGGCAAGGGCAGCAGTAGACCCAAACAGAAGAACATTGCAGCAAACAAGAGGCAAGGGCAGGACTAGACCCAAACAGAAGAAGATATTCGACAGTTGGGCATTACGGCACTGACATTAACTATGACACGACAGATGGCAAAGATTGTAGATAGTCTTGATGACCAACAGCAGCTCTGCCCAGATAGACAGACACATATGGCATCAATGGAGGCCACCACTTCGCCACTTAAATTCATTTTTGGTGAAATCTTCCGACGGAGAAATCATTAAATGAACAGACGCAGAAAATTTTTCATGGGTGAAATATTTGAGCGCATTGTTTACAACCACAACCGCCCAGACTTACGTCTTTTGTCTTAAGGCTGAGAATAGAGTAAAACAGCCGGGCACTTCAACCTACAAAATAGACCAAGTCGAAGAATTAAAGGATTGAATGAGGTCATCTGAGATAATCATCACGGATATTTACGAGAAATAATAATGTAGTTGCTTTTGTTAAAACAAGTTTTCATTGATGCTTGGAGCATTCCGATCAAATAATTGCTATTCACGGCAAGTATTGTCGTTTCTGTAGAGCCTTGACTTAAGTGTTCCTAAACTATTTGAGGGGGAAAAGACGCAGGCAGCTCAAACAAGTCGCAGAAATGTTTCCTTTTATGTGATAAAGGTAGTGGGCCCTGGATGGGCCGATCTTTTGTATAGAATTAGAAAATGGTTGCTTACTGCTAACTGGGTCTCTAAAAACTTGATGTGAAACAGAAAACAGCTGGGTAAAATGTACAACCTTATCATGGAGTTCAGGAAGAGAGCGAAATAAATTCAAGAGAACCAACAGACTTTGTCATTAATAAAAGCAGAGGTAGAATATTCTGGTACCGGAGGAATCAAAGAAAGAAAGAAAGAGGACAGAAAGATGAAGTTGGTTGGAATGTGGAGAACGAAGTGTTTCACGAGATGACTAAAACATAACCATGCTTGGCGTAGATTGGCTGAAAGTCCATACCTCGTCAGTAGATAGAGGCAGGGGTGTTGGATGCTGGGGGAGTCCATGTTTCGTCAGTAGATAGAGGCAGGGGTGTTGGATGCTGGGGGAGTCCATGTTTCGTCAGTAGATAGAGGCAGGGGTGTTGGATGCTGGGGGAGTCCATGTTTCGTCAGTAGATAGAGGCAGGGGTGTTGGATGCTGGGGGAGTCCATGTTTCGTCAGTAGATAGAGGCAGGGGTGTTGGATGCTGGGGGATCAGATTCTCAGAGTCTCCCCCGCATCACCACCACATTGTTTTTCAATGTTACTTTAGTGTCGGCGCACCTCTCCATAAAAGAATATAGAAAGGAAGAAGAAGAAGAAGAAGAAGAAGAAGAAGAAGAAGAAGAAGAAGAAGAAGAAGAAGAAGAAGAAGAAGAAGAAGAAGAAGGAGGAGGAGTAGGAGATGATGATGATGATGATGATGAGACACAGACTAAATTAATTCGGCAAAAAAAGGAGATAAGAATACAGCGTACCAAAAGAAGGGTAAGAGAGGGAAAAAAGCAACAAAGAAAGAGAGAGAGAGAGAGAGAGAGAGAGAGAGAGAGAGAGAGAGAGAGAGAGAGAGAGAGAGAGAGAAGAGGGGGGCACAAGGAAGAAAACATATTATAGAGTTTGGTAGAGTTCATTATGGTAGAGAGGAACCGAGATTGGAATGACTAACAGCACTATGGACAGCAGGTTGCAGGCATGCGAAAGTGGCAGCGTCAGATGGCATGTTCTGTCAGCAGAATTCAACATTTATAAACTGTTTTGGGCACAATGTTTCCCCAGTTTTCATCTGTGCACTATATGCTCCAGGACAATGTATCAGATAAATGCAAACTTGGTTGGTGTTCTATTATCATTACAGATTCCACAAGCGACAACGATGTAAACACTCGACCAGCCTCAGATCTCAACAGTGAAGCCACATTTCACACAACACTTTATACTGCTACATTTGATACCACAACATTTGATGCTACAACATTCAATACTACAACACTCGATACCACACAATTTGAAGCTTCAATACTTGATATTGGTACTACTAAACTTGACACTACAAAACTTGATACTAAAACACTGGATACTGCAACGCTTGATACTACGACATTTGATATTGCAACACTTGATACTACAACGCTTGATATTACACTTGATACTATAACACCAGATACTACAACATTTGACACTACAAAACCAGATACTTTAACAACTGATACTGCAACACCCGATAGTCCAACACCTGATTCTGCAACACTTGATACCACCACACTTGAAACTACAACACTTGTTACTACAACACCTGATATTATCACACTTGATAATAGAACAAAAATTGGTACTACACAACTTGACACAACTGATAAAACAACAGTTAATACTGCAAAATCTGATACTGCAAAAGTTGATACAACAACAATTAATTCTACAAAAATTAATACCATACCACTTATTACCACAACACTTGATACTGCAACACTTAGTACTACAACACTTCATACAACAACACCCGATAATACAGTACAGGATATTACAATACAGAATAGTACAAAACTTGCTACTACTATTAATACTGTAACAACTGATACTAAAACTCCTAATACTGTAAAACCTGATGCTACAACTATTGATACTGCAACTCTTGATACTGTAACACACGATACTGCAACTCTTGATACTATAACACCTGATACTACAACTCTTGATACTGCAACACCTGATACTACAACTCTTGATACTCCAACACCTGATACTACAACTCTTGATTCTACAACACCTGATACTACAACTCTTGATACTGTAACACCTGATACTACAACTCTTGATACTGCAACACCTGATACTAGAACTCTTGATACTGCAACACCTGACACTACAACTCTTGATGCTGCAACATCTGATACTACAACTCTTGATACTAGAACATCTGATACTACAACTCTTGATACTAGAACATCTGATACTACAACTCTTGATACTAGAACACCTGATAATACAACTCTTGATACTGCAACAACTTATACTACAACTCTTGATACTGCAATACCTGATACTACAACTCTTGATACTGCAATACCTTATACTACAACTCTCGATACTGCAACACATGATACTACAACTCTTGATACTGCAACACCTGACACTACAACTCTTGATACTGTAACACCTGATACTACAACTCTTGATACTGTAACACCTGATACTACAACTCTTGATACTGTAAACACCTGATACTACAACTCTTGATACTGCAACACCTGATACTACAACTCTTGATACTACAACTTGATACTGACAACCTTGATACTACAACTCTTGATACTGATACTACAACACCTGACATCTGCTACTAAAACTCTTGATACTGAACATCTGATACTACAACTCTTGATACTGCAACACCTGATACTACAACTCTTGATACTGCAACAACTTATACTACAACTCTTGATACTGCAACACCTGATACTACAACTCTTGATACTGCAATACCTAATACTACAACTCTTGATACTGTAACAGCTGAAACTAGAACACCTGATACTACAACTCTTGATACTGCAACACCTGATACTACAACTCTTGATACTGCAACACCTGATACTACAACTCTTGATACTGCAACAACTGATACTACAACTCTTGATACTGCAACACCTGACTACAACTGATACTACAACACTCTCCTGATACTGACCATACTTGATACTAGAACATCTGATACTACAACTCTTGATACTGCAACACCTGATACTACAACTCTTGATACTGTTACACCTGACACTTACATCACCTGATACTGTCTGATACTACAACTGAACTCTTGACTGATACTAACCTTGACTGTTGTCTGATACTACAACTCTTGATACTAGAACATCTGATACTAGAACTCTTGATACTACAACACCTGATACTACACTTTTTGATACTGCAACATCTGATACTACAACTCTTGATACCACAACACCTGATACTGCAACACCTAATACTACAACTCTTGATACTGTAACATTTGATACTACAACTCTTGATACTGTAACATCTGATATTACAACTCTTGATACTGTAACATCTGATACTATAACTCTTCATACTGAAACATCTGATACTACAACTCTTGATACTGCAACACCTGACACTACAACTCCTGATACTGCAACACCTGACACTACAACTCTTGATACTGTAACATCTGATATTACAACTCTTGATACTGTAACAGCTGACACTACAACTCCTGATACTGCAACACCCGACACTACAACTCTTGATACTGTAACATCTGGTACTACAACTCTTGATACTGCAACACATGATACTACAACTCTTGATACTGCAACACCTGATACTAGAACATCTGGTACTACACTTGATACTGCAATACCTGATACTACAAAAACTGATACTGATACTATAACACCTGATGCTACAACTCCTGATACTGCGAAATCTGTCACTACAACTCTTGATAATGTAACACCTGATACTACAACTCTTGATACTGCAACACCTGATACTACAATTCTTGATTCTGTAACATCTGATACTACAAACTTCTTACTGATACTTGATACTGATAACAACTCTTGATACTGCAACACCTGACACTACAACTCCTGATACTGCAACACCTGATACTACAACTCTTGATACTGCAACACCTGACACTACAACTCTTGATACTGCAACACCTGATACTACAAATCCTGATACTGTAACATTTGATACTACAACTCTCGATACTGCAACACCTGATACCAGAACATCTGATACTACAACTCTTGATACTGTAACACCTGATACTACAACTCTTGATACTGCAACACCTGATACTACAACTCTTGATACTGCAACACCTGACACTACAACTCTTGATACTGCAACACCTGATACTACAAATCCTGATACTGCAATACCTGATACTAGAACATCTGATACTACAACTCTTGATACTGCAACACCGGATACTACAACTCTTGATACTGTAACACCTGACACTACAACTCTTGATACTGCATCACCTGATACTAGAACATCTGATACTACAACTCTTGATACTGTAAAACCTGATACTAGATCATCTGATACTACAACTCTTGATACTAGAACATCTGATACTAGAACTCTTGATACTACAACACCTGATACTACACTTTTTGATACTGCAACACCTGATACCAGAACATCTGATACTACAACTCTTGATACCACAACACCTGATACTACAACACTTGATACTGCAACACCTAATACTACAACTCTTGATACTGTAACACCTGATACTACAAATCTTGATACTGTAACATTTGATACTACAACTCTTGATACTAGAACACCTGATACTACAACTCTTGATACTGCAACAACTGATACTAGAACTCTTAGTTTTACAACACCTGATACTACAACTCTTGATACTGTAACACCTGATACTACAACTCTTGATACTGCAACACCTGACACTACAACTCTTGATACTGTAACATCTGATACTACAACTCTTGGTACTGCAACACCTGATACTACAACTCTTGATACTGTAACACCTGATACTACAACTCTTGATACTGCAACACCTGACACTACAACTCTTGATACTGTAACATCTGATATTACAACTCTTGATACTGTAACAATTGACACTACAACTCTTTATACTGCAACATCTGATACTACAACTCTTGATACTGCAACACCTGACACTACAACTCCTGATACTGCAACACCTGATACTACAACTCTTGATACTGCAGCACCTGACACTACAACTCTTGATACTGAAACACCTGATACTGCAAATCCTGATACTGCAACACCTGATACTAGAACATCTGATACTACACCTCTTGATACTGCAACACCTGATACTACAACTCTTGATACTGTAACATCTGATACTACACCTCTTGATACTGTAACATCTGATATTACAACTCTTGATACTGTAACATCTGATACTATAACTCTTCATACTGAAACATCTGATACTACAACTCTTGATACTGCAACACCTGACACTACAACTCCTGATACTGCAACACCTGACACTACAACTCTTGATACTGTAACATCTGATATTACAACTCTTGATACTGTAACAGCTGACACTACAACTCTTGATACTGCAACACCTGATACTACAACTCTTGATACTGCAACAACTGACACTGCAACTCTTGATACTGTAACATCTGATACTATAACTCTTCATACTGTAACATCTGAAACTACAACTCTTGATACTGCAACACCTGACACTACAACTCCTGATACTGCAACACCTGATACTACAACTCTTGATACTGCAATACCTGACACTACAACTCTTGATACTGCAACACCTTATACTACAAATCCTGATACTGCAACACCTGATACTAGAACATCTGATACTACAACTCTTGATACTGTAACATCTTATATTACAACTCTTGATACTGTAACATCTGATACTATAACTCTTCATATTGTTACATCTGATACTACAACTCTTGATACTGCAACACCTGACACTACAACTCCTGATACTGCAACACCTGACACTACAACTCTTGATACTGTAACATCTGATATTACAACTCTTGATACTGTAACACCTGACACTACAACTCTTGATACTGCAACACCTGATACTACAACTCTTGATACTGCAACACCTGACACTACAACTCTTGATACTGCAACACCTGACACTACAACTCTTGATACTGTAACATCTGATACTACACCTCTTCATACTGCAACACCCGACACTACAACTCTTGATACTGTAACATCTGATACTACAACTCTTGATACTGCAATACCTGATACTACAACTCTTGATACTGCAACACCTGATACTAGAACATCTGGTACTACACTTGATACTGCAATACCTGATACTACAACTCTTGATACTGTAACACCTGATGCTACAACTCCTGATACTGCGAAATCTGTCACTACAACTCTTGATAATGTAACACCTGATACTACAACTCTTGATACTGCAACACCTGATACTACAATTCTTGAAACTGTAACATCTGATACTACAACTCTTCATACTGTAACATCTGATACTACAACTCTTGATACTGCAACACCTGACACTACAACTCCTGATACTGCAACACCTGATACTACAACTCTTGATACTGCAACACCTGACACTACAACTCTTGATACTGCAACACCTGATACTACAAATCCTGATACTGCAATACCTGATACTAGAACATCTGATACTACAACTCTTGATACTGCAACACCGGATACTACAACTCTTGATACTGTAACACCTGACACTGCAACTCTTGATACTGCAACACCTGATACTAGAACATCTGATACTACAACTCTTGATACTGTAAAACCTGATACTAGAACATCTGATACTACAACTCTTGATACTACAACACCTGATACTACACTTTTTGATACTGCAACATCTGATACTAGAACTTCTGATACTACAACTCTTGATACCACAACACCTGATACTACAACACTTGATACTGCAACACCTGATACTACAACTCTTGATACTAGAACATTTGATACTACAACTCTTGATACTGCAACACCTGATACTACAACTCTTGATACTGCAATACCTGATACTACAACTCCTAATGCTGCACCTGATACTACAACTCTTGATACTGCAATATCTGATACTGCAATATCTGATACTAGAACATCTGATATTACAATACTTGGTGCTGCAACATCTGATACTGGAACGTCTGATACTACAACTCTTGATACTACAACACTAGATACTGCAACACCCATTACAAAAATACTTGATACCACAACACTTGATACTAGAAAATTTGATACCAAAACAGTCAATACTCCAACAACTGATTCTACAGCAGTTGGTACCGGAAAACCTGATACTACAACAGGTAATACTACAGTTGATGATACAAAACCTAATACAACAACACTTGTAACCACAGCCCTTGATGTCACAACACTAGATGCTACAACACTTGATACTACAATACATGATACCACAACACTAGATGCTACAACACTTGATACTACAATACATGATACCACAACACTAGATGCTACAACACTTGATACTACAATACATGATACCACAACACTAGATGCTACAACACTTGATACTACAATACATGATACCACAACACTAGATGCTACAACACTTGATACTACAATACATGATACCACAACACTAGATGCTACAACACTTGGTACTACAATACATGATACCACAACACTAGATGCTACAACACTTGGTACTACAATACATGATACCACAACACTAGATGCTACAACACTTGATACTACACCATTTGATACTACACCACTTATTACTACTTCACTGGTTACTACAACATTTGTTACTACAGCCATTCCTACTACAACATTTGATACCACCAAACTTGATACTATAACACATGATACAACAATTGATTTTACAATACTCGATACTGCAAAACATGTTACTACAACACTTGATAATGCAACACCTTATACCAAAATACATGATACAACAACAATTTATACTACAACACTTGATACTAAAACACTTAATACCACACCAGTTGATAGTACAACACTTGAAACCACAACACTTAATAATACATCAATCGATATTATAACATTTGATATTACAATACTTTATACTACAACAGTTGATACTAAAACATTTGTCACTACAAAACATGATACTACAATACCTTATACTACAATACTTGATACTACAACACTTGATAATACAACATCTATAACCTTAACACTTGATACCACAAGACTTGATACCACAACGCATGCTACTGTAATTCATGATAACAACTTAACATTGGATACATTAGTGCTTGATGATACAACACTTGATACCACAAAATCTGCTAACACTATAGGTGATAAAACCACACTTGATACCACTACAGGTGATGCAATCACACCTGATGCCATTACAAGTGATACAATCACTACAGGTGGTACAATTACACTCGGTACTACTACAGCTGATACAACCAAACTTGACAACACTACAGGTGATACAACCACTCCTGATACAACTACAGGTGATACGACTACACTAGATATCACGACAGGTGATACAATTACATTTGTTACAACTACAGATGATAAAACAACACCTGATACCACTACAGGTGATAAATTCACACTTGATACCACTACAGCTGATAGGACCAAACTTGATAGCACTACAGGGGATACAACCACACCTAATAGTACTATAAGTGATATAATCACACTTGATACCACCACAGGTGATACAATCACACTTGGTACCACTACAGGTGATACAACTACAATTGATTCCACTAAAGGTGATACAACAACACTGGTTACCACTACAGGTGATGCAACCACCATTGATACCACTACAAGTAATACAACCACAATTGATACAACTACAGGTGATACAACTACACTTGATACTACGTCAGGGGATACAACTACAATAGATACCACTATAGTTGATGAAACCACAATGAATACCACTACAAGTGATACAACCACTGTTTTTACCACCACAGGTGATACAACTACACTTGATGCCACTATAGTCGATACAACCACAATCGATATCATTACAGGTGATATAATCACACCTCATCCCATTAAAAGTTATACGACCACACCTGATACCACTGCAGGTGATACAGCTACACTTGATATCACTACAAGTGATACGGCGACACCTGATACCACTAGAGATGATACAACCACACTTGATACCACTAGAGATGATACGACCACACTTAATACCACCACATATGATACAACCCTACTTGATACCACCACAAGTGATACAACCACAATCGATACCACTACAGGGGATACAACCACACATGTTGATACTATAAGTGATACAATAACACTTGATACCACCAAAGATGATAAAATCATACTTGATACTATCACAAGTGATACAACTACAATAGATACCACTAGAGGTGATACAATCACACTTGCCACAGCAACAAGTGATATAATCACACTTGATACCATCACAAATAATACAACAACACTAGATACCACTACAGGTGATACAACCACACTTGATACCACTACAGGTGATACAACCACACTTAATACCACTACAGGTGATACAATCACACCTAATACCACTACAGGTGATACGACCACACTTGAGACCACAACAGGTCATACAATCACTCTTGAGACCACTACAGTTGACAGAACCACTCTTGAGACCACTACAGTTGACAGAACCACTCTTGAGACCACTACAGTTGACAGAACCACTCTTGAGACCACTACAGTTGACAGAACCACTCTTGAGACCACTACAGGTGATACAACCACACTTGATACCACTACAGGTGATACAACCAAAATTATTACCTCTACAGATGTTACAACCACACTTGATACCACCACATATGATACAACCATACTTGAAACCACCACAAGTGATACAACCACAAGTAATACAACCACAATTGATACAACTACAGGAGATACAACTACAATAGATACCACTATAGGTGATACGACCACACTTGATACCACTACAAGTGATACAACCACAATTGATACCTTTACAGTTGATACGACCACAAATATTACCACTACAGGTGTTACGACCACACTTGATACAACTACAGGTGATACAGCTATACTTGATACTACTGCAGGCGATACAACTATACTTGATACCACTACAGTTGATACAACTACACTAGATACCACTACAGGCGATACAACTATACTTGATACCACTACAGTTGATACAACTACACTAAATACCACTACAGATGATAAAACTACACTAGATACCACTACAGTTGATACAACTACACTAGATACCACTACAGATGATAAAACTACACTAGATACCACTACAGTTGATACAACTACACTAGATACCACTACAGTTGATACAACTACACTAGATACCACTACAGATGATAAAACTACACTAGATACCACTACAGATGATACAACTATACTAGATACCACTACAGATGGTACAACTACACTAGATACCACTACAGATGATACAACTACACTAGATACCACTACAGTTGATACAACTACACTAGATACCACTACAGTTGATACAACTACACTAAATACCACTACAGATGATACAACTACACTAGATACCACTACAGATGATACAACTACACTAGATACCACTACAGATGGTACAACTACACTAGATACCACTACAGATGATACAACTACACTAGATACCACTACAGATGATAAAACTACACTAGATACCACTACAGATGATACAACTATACTAGATACCACTACAGATGGTACAACTACACTAGATACCACTACAGATGATACAACTACACTAGATACCACTACAGTTGATACAACTACACTAGATACCACTACAGTTGATACAACTACACTAGATACCACTACAGTTGATACAACTACACTAGATACCGCTACAGTTGATACAACTACACTAGATACCGCTACAGTTGATACAACTACACTAGATACCGCTACAGTTGATACAACTACACTAGATACCGCTACAGTTGATACAACTACACTAGATACCGCTACAGTTGATACAACTACACTAAATACCACTACAGTTGATACAACTACACTAAATACCACTACAGTTGATACAACTACACTAGATACCGCTACAGTTGATACAACTACACTAGATACCGCTACAGTTGATACAACTACACTAGATACCGCTACAGTTGATACAACTACACTAGATACCGCTACAGATGATACAACTACACTAGATACCACTACAGTTGATACAACTACACTAGATACCGCTACAGATGATACAACTACACTAGATACCGCTACAGTTGATACAACTACACTAGATACCACTACAAGGAATACAACTACACTAGAGACCACTAAAGGTGATACAATTACAATTGATACCACTATAGGTGAAACAATCACACCTGGTGTCATTACTAGTGATACAGCCATACTTGACACCACTACAGGTGATACAACGACAGTTGATATCACTTCAAGTGATACAACTACACTAGATACCACTACAGACGATACAACCACAGTTGATACCACTACAGGTGATACAATCACACCTAATGCCACTACAAGTGATACAACTACACGTGACACAACTTCAAGTGGTACAACTACACCTGATTCTACTACAATTACTACAACTATACTCAACACGACTATCAACAGTAATGTAACTGCATTCAGTATGTCTACAACACATTGGCTAGCAACATCCAACAACACGCAGACAACGGCATTGACAGCTCTAAACACGTCTGCCAAGTCTCTCACAAACAGGACGGAAGTTAGCTATGCTTTTATCTTGAGAGTCTCGGATCTGACTTGGATGGAGGATATGGGAAATACCTCCTCGGGTGTTTTTATGTTACTTGCGAGGGTGGTCACATCTTGGGTAAGTTGTTGAAAGAAACTTTGTTGAAACAATTGATGTTTATAATTGGCATTTTTAGTGGGTGGTAAAGAAAAGGGAGTGATTGTTCCAGCGGTTGAGATATCTGTGCTTTCATTCGGGAAACAAATTTCGGAGCGCAAAGGAAAACAAATGTCTACCGCACATGGCGTGGCGTTTGTACCATAGTGCGTTTCAAAAGTCGCGACTTAACACTTATACAGATGTCTCGATAACCCCTGTGCGGATCAACACGAATATTTTGCTTGTGAGCTTAGACTTTCCACGTCCTTATGATTCTATAAGTTACAACTGAACAGCTGCTGCTATTTTCTTGATGCGGCGAATTACTTTGATCTTTGTTGCACTAATACTTTGTGACGCCTAAAAAAATAGAGTAATCAGCAATTGCCACACTGGTGGAGACTGTTTAGAATTCAGTTCACATGTGCAGCCATGCGTGGTCATGATTTTTATATGCTTATCCCGCATGCAATGAAAAATCCGCAGCTCATGGGAGACTTCTACTGGAGATTCCTACCTGAGAAAGAAACGCCTGTGACACGCTTGTATTTAGATGTTTTTAAGAGGTGACGTTGCTCAGTTTAGTGTAAGCATGCTGATTATTGTTTGCTTTGTGTTTTTCTTTTTTATATTTATATACCACAAATAAGGTAAAGTGAACGTTAAATACTTGTTTGCATGTTTTAGAACAACAACGAAATCTTAGAAGGACATTATAATTAAGGTAGGTAGGTAGTTGTACCTCACCTGTACATCACACAAGCTATAAACACCCGGTGACACAAAGTGTGGATGAGGACCACCCGTGGAGAGGTCCCGTAAACCCCGTTGAGCCGCTAGGCCATATTTCAGGCCCGGTTACATTTAGGGCCCCCAGAAAAAGCCAAGGTGGGGCTTCCAAATAGCAAAAATTGCATCCCACAAAAGGACGACGTATTAATAGCATAATAATTAACAAGCTGCATGTAAAATTTAAAAACTTACACCGAACTGTTACTGGGTTACAGATTTTTAAAGTTGGGCATGTCTTCTTAAACAGACTGTAATCTTGAGGCCTCAAAGATGTGGCTTCACAGAAGAGTCTTATAATTCGTTGTACAGCCCCCCCCCCCCCCCCCCCCCCCCCAAAAAAAAAAGTACTGAAAGAGGCGAGGTTCGGGAAATAATTGATCACACATCAAAAAGAGACAAACATCGTATCTCAGTCCCTCTATGGGAAGCAACTGCAGCTGAGACCACTGGAAAGATTTGTTGACAGAGAAATAGGAGAAGATAAAGAAAAAGATTCTTTACAACCTTTAGTGTTTGCCTGCAAGTGTGTTAGCACAGGAACTGTTACATGGGAATCTCAGGTTTTGTGGAGGCATGATCGCACAGCCTGACGGTTATGTTGATGATTGTGGGAACATAAGTTTGTTACATATATTCCCACACACTCCTACACCTGGACACACACACATATATGTATGTGTGTGTATATATATATATATATGTGTGTGTGTGTGTGTGTGTGTGTGTGTGTGTTTGTGTGACGGGGTCTGTGGCTTAGGCGTTGCTAACTCGCCTCGTAATGCCAGGGTGCTGGGTTCGATCCTAGCTGCGATTTGTCTTGCGCTGGTTTTGACAATGGTATCGTGAGCTGACCGTAGAGGTAGCAATGACAATTTACTAAACGTAAAATTTGCCTTAAAAAACCACGACAGCTTTTAAAAAAAAGTTAGGGTTAGTCCTGCAACGTCGTGTAAAGGATACACACACACACACACACACACACACACACACACACACGGTTGATGACATTAATTCTTTGTTGGTTTACAGATCCTCTTTAGCTTCCTATATACGGTTCTTGTCCGACCACACTCCTGCCCCCTGGTTTCTTCGGGTCAGTCATACCCTGATCAGCGCCACGGTGGTCAGTCTCACGGAGCATTCAACGTCTGAGCCTATGTACAAGGCTGGTCCACCCTCTGCAGTAGCATTGTCCACTTTCTTTCTTCTACTTGTCATTGCTATATTTTAATTATCCGCTCATTCATTCATTCATTCGTTCATTCATTCATTCATTCATTCATTCATTCATTCATTCATTCATTCATTCATTCATGCCTTTATCTATCCATCCATTCATTCATTTAGTCATTCATTCATTCACTCATTCATCCATCTATCCACCGATTCACTCATTCATCTATCCATCCATCCAATTATTCATTCATGCATCCATTTATTTATCCATTTATTCATCCATTTATTTACTCATTCATTCAAGTTTTTCCCCCCACAGACAACAGCCTCCCTGAGAACCTTCATGTACAAGGAAATCTTACGTGACAAAAATCAGGTGTGATTATCTTGTGTGTTTTTGTGATTGTCTCTGCCTGTACCGTGTCCTAACTCTAATCATGCCTTGGATAAACCAAAAGGTACGAAACGGTGGTTGGTACAATAAGCGTGGCTCTTAATGACAGGGGCACCGAAACCTGGGGTATGGGGGTGGGGGGGGGGGTCAGCCTAATTAAGACCCACGCCAGAATTTCTACTCACTGTTGTTGCAATCAATCAATTACGAAAGCCGGCAAGCCACAAAAACACTGTATAAGTACATTCTTTTCTGAACGTTTTCTCCCATAGCTCACAGTGTAACGCCAAGCACACGTGTCTGTTCCTGTGCGATGGAACTTTTTGACCCCTGGTCCAGAAATGGGGAATTTGCAGCAGCAAACCCTGCTAGATGGAGAAAAAAAAAAAGTTCAGAGCCACAGAGCGGCACTCAGCAGTTACAATAGCAAGCTAAATAATCCTATTGATTGTTTCACTGGCGTCAGCGCCACACACACACACACACACACACACACACACACACACAAAGACACGCAGTTGTTAATTCACCTATGGCAGTAATCTAGTAAATCCTCCCGTCTTTTCTGTCAATAATTAAAGTATCCAGTTATACATCACATACATTACACATACCCACCCACTCTGGACACTTGGCACACTGCTAACTTCGCTAAGGTGTGGTTATAACTAGCGGCTTGTACTAACATACATATTTTAATTGACTGAACTGGGTTCCGAGAATTTGTTTTCTTGTAATCGCATCCGACCAGTGGATGACGGCTACAGTAACAGTACCAGACAGTTACTGCTACCATAGAAATCAGAACTCTTCGCTTGCTGCTGAAGATGGTGATTTAGCGCTTGTGGGAGTGTCCTGAGTCTTTGATGTTGATTTTTAATTCAACATTCAAAATTATTATTATTTTGTATTATTATTATCATCATTATCACATAGTCGGCCTCCTCTTTTAAAAGGGGACTAGTACGCGATATTGTGGTTTACAGCAAAGCTGCGATAACTACACCTGTTGGCCCTACATATCTAATTTCAGAAAACTGAATTGGTTTCCTTTATTTATGTACATATTAAGGGACAGTGGGTTTGTTGTCCCAGGTGGGTGCTGGACCAGGAAGTGATGGCCGTACGGAGCTAGACAAGCAACTTATTGTTTTATTGATGACAGTAAAAGGTTATACCTTACACGGAGGTTCACGGACTCATACCCCCCCCCCCCCCAACCCATAATAGTAGCGCCTCCCCCCCCCTCCCAGAAAAAATGCAAGCAGGTTACCCATAAATAGGTGTTGTTCATTTGAGTATTTGTTTGTGCATTTCATATATTTTCTATGTACATGATTAAATGTATTTTACATTGAGGACATAATAATATTAATAACACTAATAATAAATTGCGTATCTAAAGTAGGCGTAGATAAACCTTAAGCCACATCTTCGCCTGATAGAAAATTACAGGGAGACTGAGAACCCTACCCCCTTCTTCGATAGAACAAGTTAGACAAGCAAATCATCGATTCACAATCAACCACAGCCAAAGTTTTGTTTCAGCCGGCCTGACGTCACTATTGAGGTCAACATCAGCTTTATTGATCCTAGCACTGACCCCGGAGAGGTCCTGCAGGCGTTGAAGAAATCTGCCGCCTTATTTCCCCTCGGAAACCTGACTGTGGTGGTCATCAAAGGTTAGTACCCTGCTGGTTATGGGTCGCAATTTTTTCTTATCCTATTCTAACCCCCCCCCCCCCCCCTTCCCCCCCCTTTTTTTTTTTTTTTTGGTTTCCCCACACAGAACTAATGATGCATAGCACAAACATCACATGGTCATGACACATGGAAGATAAAAAAAACTCAATACAATGTTGTTTTATTTTCAGAAATAGATGTTTTAATTTTGTTTAGTAATGCAGGATGCACGCGTTATCATGTTTAGTCGGGACAGGTAGCCCAGTTATATCTTCCTTTCAGGTCTTGTTAGAGTTCCTGTGGTGACCGGACATTCAGGAAGCAGCCCGGATGGGTATAGACTGACGGCGACAATGTTTTGGGAATTGTCTTAAAAGAGGTTAAAAAAAAGTGTTCTTAGATGCGAGAAACGCAGCCTGAAATAGATTCCAAGATGTGTCCTCGGAAGGTCTAAGAAAACGTGTCCGAGATCCTCCTGACGTCGCACTATGTGTGTATATATGTGTGTGTAAAAATCCTGGTGGTATCAAGAAAGCAGACCGTCCAGTAAGCAATGGCAAACTACTGGACGTAAATTTGCCTAGAAAAACCACACAACAGCCTGGAGCTGTTGGGGTTGGTTCTGCAACATCCTGTAAAGGATACGCAACTAACCTTAATCATGATTTAGATTGTATGCGTGTGTGTGTGTGTGCGTGTGCGTGTGCGTGTATAAAAAAACAAGCATATGCAAGTGTCTAAACATTGCTGGCACTTTTCTGACTTTCTATATCCGCGGTTTTCAAACTGGGTGCCGCGAGCGTATGTCAGGGGTGCGGCGATGGTATGTCAGGGGTGCGGCGAGCGTATGTCAGGGGTGCGGCGATGGTATGTCAGGGGTGCGGCGAGCGTATGTCAGGGGTGCGGCGATGGTATGTCAGGGGTGCGGCGAGCGTATGTCAGGGGTGCCGCGATGGTATGTCAGGGGTGCGGCGAGCGTATGTCAGGGGTGCGGCGAGCGTATGTCAGGGGTGCCGCGAGCGTATGTCAGGGGTGCCACGAGCGTATGTCAGGGGTGCCGCGAGCGTATGTCAGGGGTGCGGCGAGCGTATGTCAGGGGTGCCGCGAGTGTATGTCAGGGGTGCCGCGAGTGTATGTCAGGGGTGCCGCGAGCGTATGTCAGGGGTGCCGCGAGCGTATGACAGGAGTGTCACGAGCGTATGACAGGAGTGTCACGAGCGTATTTCAGGGGTGCCGCGAGCGTATGTCAGGGGTGCCGCGAGCGTATGACAGGAGTGTCACGAGCGTAAGGGACGCAAGCTATGTCAAATTGAGCGTAACTTAGTGTCACGAGCGTATGTCAGGGGTGCAGCGGAAATAATCAAGAAAAGACGGCTACAAATTGTGAACTTATTAAAGGAGGCATGGAGATATTTTAGGATGTCTTTCCTCGCCACTGTCGAAAAGAGTTTATTTCATATTTCACACTCTGCCATGGTGATATGACCAAAATATTTCAGCTTCCAAGACAAGATGCCCCTGTTTATTAGCAAATCTTCCTTGATGTTCAGATCTTTTAAAATGTCAGTATTTCTTATCTTCTTTGTCCATGATATTCAAAGAATCTTTCTAAAGCATTTCAGCTCAAAATCTCATATTTACTTTCATAAGGACTAGGAGATAGTCCACAACTCAGATCCGTATGTTGCTACAGGGAAGATGGGATATAGTCCATGACTCACAACCATATGTTGCTACAGGGAAGATGGGAGATAGTCCATGACTCACAACCATACGTTGCTACAGGGAAGATGGGAGATAGTCCACGACTCACAACCATATGTTGCTACAGGGAAGATGGGATATACATGAACCATATGTTGGTACAGGGAAGATGGGGGACTCACAACCGTAGTGCTACAGGAAGATAGGAGATAGTCCACTACTCACAATCCGTATGTTGCTACAGGGAAGATGGGAGATAGTGCACGACTCACAACCATATGTTGCTACAGGGAAGATAGGAGATAGTCCACTACTCACAATCCGTATGTTGCTACAGGGAAGATGGGAGATAGTGCACGCCTCACAACCATATGTTGCTACAGGGAAGATGGGAGATAGTGCACGACTCACAACCATATGTTGCTACAGGGAAGATGGGAGATAGTCCATGACTCATGATCCTATGTTGCTACAGGGAAGATGGGAGATAGTGCACGACTCACAACCATATGTTGCTACAGGGAACTCACAAGTCCATGACTCACAATACTATGTTGCTACATGGAAGATGGAGATAGTCCATGATCATGTCTACAGGGACTCAGTGCAACCATACCGTACGTTTGCTACAGGGAAGATGGGAGATAGTGCATGCCTCACAACCGTACGTTGCCACAGGGTAGATGGGAGATAGTGCTCGACTCACATCCGTATGTTGCTACAGGGAAGATGCGATAGTCCATGACTCACAATCCTACGTTGGTACAGGGAAGATGGGAGATAGTCCACGACTCACAACCATATGTTGCTACAGGGAAGATGGGAGATAGTCCATGACTCACAATCCTACATTGGTACAGGGAAGATGGGAGATAGTTTATGACTCGCAATCGTATGTTGCTATGGGAAAGATGCATTCTGTCAATATTTTAACTTTGGTGTCCTTGCTAGTGCTTAACCAAAGAATTTTAATGCTGTTTAAGTTTTGCCCTAGAAACTGATAAAAACAGATTAGACATCCATGATAGTTAAATGTTTCACAAGCAGAAATAAGCTGTGGAACTATGTGACAACAGGCAAATATGACAGACAAAGATCAGGGCAGAAAAAGCATAGGTAGGACAAGCGCACAGACTTTATTCCTGATTCTGTCACACTGGCGTGGCACATAATGACAATATTTCATTGACAGTGGTAGTTTTTTTATTTTATTCAGAAGGTTCAACACAGGCTATCATCTCAGCAGCATCCAAGGCAACAACATCGACGCCCAACAACACACCGACACCGACCATGTTTTCGTCCACCAACAGTCCGGCAGCAAGGACCATCCACGGGCAGTTCCATATCACCAAGGGCCACCACTGGGTGGACACTCTGGAGGATCCTGCCAGTTCTGACAGCACTGCCCTGGCTGCTGACCTCAGTAACTCAGTGAGTAACCTGTCTGCTAGCTTGACCACTGCTGTAGCCTTGTCGTACTGCCGGCCTGAAGGTCTTTGGTTCGAATCTGTACCCAGACGGACTGTGAAATATTGACCTAGGCTTCCAGGTGGACCCAGCCTAACACCAGGTGATGTTGCGGGGAAGTAAAAGCAGTCAGCGTGATGTTTACATCACCGACTGGTTGGTCTCCTCTTCCCTCTACTGATCCTTGCAGTATTGTTTTTGAGAGGCCGTTAGATCTTATTACATGTCCATACCATTGAATCTTTCCACTTTTTCCTGTAGTTAAAAGAGGTTCATAGTTGCCAATGTGCTGTATAATTTTATAGTGAACCTCTTTGTTTGTAGTGGTGTCTGTATGATATGCCAGGAATTTTTCTGAAACATCACATTTCTAAGGCTTGTATCTTTCTTTCAAGTTCAGCTTTTAAGGTCCACGTTTCACAGCCATATGTAAATGTACTAATAGCTAGTGCTCTGAGCAATGGAATCTTAGTTTTGCATGAAATATTTTTGGATCTCTATTATTTGTAGAAGTGTTCAAAATGCTGCCATTTATCTACTATTTATGTAGTTAGTCTGCTTGCTTCTGCATATTTATTATTTGTGTATTTATTTTATTTCCTATGCTAAAGTTCATAATAGAGACATCATTGCAAATATAGTGAATCTATTTCAAGCAAACAACAGAAGACGAAAAAGAAGAATTTCCTGTGCCTATTGATGTCTCTGTTTGTGTAACTGACTAAGCATGCTTTTGCTGATGCTACTGTCCACAACATTTATGTCTGTGCTGAGGCAATTGTTTATTGGTGTGAGGGTGTAACACATACATCTACACACTGAATGACAACAAGAATGTCGTATGGAGTCTCTAGGCATGGTTATACTGAAGAACGGGTAACGAGAAAGCCATATTGAGTCTCTATGCATGGATATAGCAAACAATTGTCAATGAAAAAGCCATATTGAGTCTCTAGGCTTGGGTAAACTGAATAACAGTCAACGAGAAAGCCACATTGAGTCT
Source organism: Candidula unifasciata (assembly GCA_905116865.2). Lineage (NCBI taxonomy): Eukaryota > Metazoa > Mollusca > Gastropoda > Stylommatophora > Geomitridae > Candidula > Candidula unifasciata. Next base: position 70,233 of record CAJHNH020002976.1, read on the forward strand.
CTAGACTTGGGTAAACTGAATAACAGTCAACGAGAAAGCCATATTGAGTCTCTAGGCTTGGGTAAACTAAATAACAGTCAACGAGAAAGCCATATTGAGTCTCTAGGCTTGGGTAAACTGAATAACAGTCAACGAGAAAGCCATATTGAGTCTCTATGCATGGATATAGCAAAGAATGGTCAATGAGAAAGCCATATTGAGTCTCTAGGCTTGGGTAAACTGAATAACAGTCAACGAGAAAGCCATATTGAGTCTCTAGGCTTGGGTAAACTGAATAACAGTCAACGAGAAAGCCATATTGAGTCTCTAGTCATGGAAATAGCGAAGAAAGGTCAACACAATAGAAACAGCTTGATTCATTTATTGACACTGTCTATAGTTAACGTTACAGATCTAGCCCTATACCCAATACTCCTCAGGTCGTACAAAATGGTCCATCTTTATGGCTAACGAGAAACAGAGAGAAACCATGCAATAAGTTCTGCAGAGTGCTGTATCAGTCTCAAGAAACAGTTAGTAGCTGGCACAGGTAACTGAGAACCTCAGGTACCGGGCAAAAGGTGGACACGCTAACACATGGATGGACAGAGTGCCAGAATTTCCAGTAAAGGTAAAGGTAAAGTCGGGAGGTGTGAACCAGCATAATTGCACACAGTTATAACCATAAGTGCTCTGCCACCAGTACGGACAGCTGATAAGAAATTGGCCCCCTGTGTCGCAGCTCACACGTAACTCGGAAGCTATAGCGATGTTCCTTTATTTACCCTAGAGTGTTAACTCTGGTACCCATTTCCTAGAGGCTGGGTGAACCCCGGGAACCACCAGGTTTTGAACACCGACCGTGTGCTGCAGGGAGTCGCAGCTGGATTTGAAAGCGAGCCTCCTATCGACTGTGCTACAGCAGCGTCGAGAATTTCCAGTTAAAGATACAATCTTGCGATTAACATGAACTGTATTTGCCTCCTTTGAAAAATCTGTTCTGATTATTAAATGATTTGTGTCTATCCTGTCATTAGCTCACAGGAGTGTTTCAACAACTGCCGGGGTTTCGGAGGATTTCCAATATTAGATTTAGGTAAGAATTTGGATTTTGGATTAAGGTTAAATTCCTTAGATTTTAAATAAGATTTCACACATAAGATTCAAGTTAGATATCACATATCAGATGTAGGTAAGATTTTGTATACCAGATATCACTGACATTGCATGATTTTGGGTTGTATTGTAGCTGTTAACAGTCTGCTGTTATTAACCAGTACCCAAAAAAACAATTTCTGTCTCAAATTGCATTGAGCAACGTTATACTCCCACACATCGTTGCTCCACAATACATAGTATGTGATTCATTTTTCTGGGGCGTATTTAAGTTATAATTGAGTGTATATGTGTATTTTTTTTTCTAATATTTTCTTGTGTATGTATTTATGTGTATATTGTATGTCCACTGTTTATTCACTTTAGAAATTTAACAAAGATATTTATGCTAATTTACGAATGTTTTCCTTGTGCACTTTAAATATTGTCTGTGGGTATATGTGCTTGTTAGTATGTGTCTGCGTGGGTGTATTTTGTGTGTGTTTACTGGCTTACTGTCATTCTTTGCCTTCCTGCCTGTCTCAGTCTTGCTCCTGTCTATCTCTCTCTCTCTCTCTCTCTCTCTCTTCTCTCTCTATCTCTCTCTCTCTTTCTCTCTCTCTCTCTCTCTCTCTCTCTCGCCCACTTTAAAAAAAAATTATACCCCCCCCCCCGTGTGTGTCCAATTCTTAACAGTAAGAAAGTTTGTTTGTTGTGTAGGGGTGTGTGTGTATGGATGTGTATGGGGATGTGTGTGTGGTGTGTGGATGTGTGTGTGGATATGTGTGTGAATGTGTGTGTGGATGTGTATGGGGATGTGGATGTGTGTGTGGATGTGTATGTGGATATGTGTGAGTGTTTGGCTGCCTTTGGGGATGCGTGTGTGGATTTTGTGGATGTGTTTGTGGGTATATATATTTGAGTGAGTATACTTGTGCACATGTGTGTGTATGCATGTGTATGACGATGTCTGTGTATGTGTGTGTGTGCATTTTCATTTATACTGTGCTTTTCATCTTATTGTACAGCAAAGGAAGTGTTGTGTGTGACCTATAACCTTGAACTGGACGCAAACAGCACATTGACTCCAGACCACTTGACGACAGCACTGAGGCAGCACTTGAATGACAGCAGTTCTCATATTGGGCCTTACAAGATAGACAGCAACAGCATTCGACATGAAGGTGCCATTCATTTTTATTTTAGTCACCGGGAAAGTTTCTTCTGCTACTGACCCTCCTGTCACAGTGGAGCATAGGCCCACAGCCAGCTCATGCCAGAACTGGTATGTGTGATACTTTGCCCTCTCCTGCTGCTGCCTTCATCAGGACTCGAGAACTTTGGGACTTGAATGTGTTCTTGACCATTGCCCTTGACCATACAGTTAGGGAGGCACCCGCTAACACCCTGACACACCCACTGACACCCCTGACACACCCACTGACACCCCTGACACACTCACTGATACATCTACTGAACACCACTGCCACACCCACTGACACAACTCTGACACGCTCACTGAGATACACACCCCCTGACACACACACACACACACACACACACTGACACACCCACTGACGATACAACTACATGCCTGTGTCTCCATGACCGAGTTGTTGAGCCACTTGGTTGGCATTCTGAAGGTCATGAGTTCATTTTGTCGACTGTCGTTCAGTTCACTAGTGCAATATTCATGGCAATACATGGGGAATGTTGCTGAAGCTACTGAATTCGTGCTTTGAGTGACACACTCTGCAAGCACTAGCAGATCTGCTGGGACAGACTGAGCCATACTGGATAAAAATGAAGCAATGAAGCTGAGCCTCATGATTGTTAACCAGTGTACAACCCTAGATTCATCAACACATCCACAATATTTTACTTCTCTTTCTCCATTTACCTCATTAGGAGAAAAAAGCTGGGGCAAGGGTTGGTGGGGGGGGGGGGGGGAGATCTTATGTTGTCTTTTTTCCAAATGCCTTGTATATAATTTCTTTTAGCCTGTTCTTGATACCTTTGTTGCATTTGTGTGTGGTCTTCCTCTTGTTCTGTGTCCATTATATTTCTTCAATGTGGCTCTCTGGGGCTGCTGGTAACTGGGCATTCTCGTCAGATGACCAAACCATCTCATCTCTTGCTCATGACTGGTTTCAGTCTGAGTCTTATTCTGATTTTCTAAATTAAAATTGTATCTTTTCTGGTACTACGGCAGCTCTTCTAAGACACCTCATCTCTGTTGTTATGGTTTTGCTCTTTTTAATTGTAGTGAGGGTCTGTGTTTGACACTGAAAACATGGAGCTGGCTTCAAGATGCCTTATTATATTTGCCTACACTGTTTAACAATCAGCCAAGATAATGATACAATAATACACTGATACAATGATACATTGATACAATGATACATTGATACATCCTCAATTCTGTTACATCAAACAGAGCTGGTGAGAGAAAACAAGTCAGCCCGTCTATTAGCCAACTGGGCCATAGCAGTAATTATTTGTGGAGGAGTTCTAGTCATTCTAACAGTCGTGGTTATCATTGTGTCGGTATGTAGAACCAAAGTGAGTCATTTATTCTAGACTCGATGTTTATATGGCTATATATAATCACACGAGACAATATTTCTAGATTTTATTGCTGTATAAGTAAGTAGAACAAACTTCAGTCCTTTATTCTAGACTCCATCACTGTTTCAGTACCTAGAACTAACATAAGTCTATTATTCTAGACTCGATGATTGTATCAGTAGAAAGAACTAACATGCACCCATAATTCTGGACTCGATGATTGAATCAGTAGATAGAACTAACATGTGTCTATTATTCTGGACTCCATAATTGAGGTGAGTTGATAATTGTATACAGAACAGAGGTAGTGCGCATCTGCCAGCCTGAAGGACTTTGGTTAAACAAAAATTTTTTCAAAATTGATTGTGGCTTCCATGTTAACCAAGCCTAAAATTGGTCAAATGTGCTGGGAACTAACGGCGGCTGGTATAATGTTCATCACTTCACCCCATAATTGCCGGTTGGTCTGTATAAATATGAATCTCATTCCATATGCGAGATGTCCCATTGGTATGAAAAGAGTTCTCTACTTTACGTAATGATTGTTTATCACTAGCCATCAGAGCTGCGTTCTTGTCATTATCTTAGTGTTGGAGTATTTAGCGACTTTCTCCTGGTCCATTACTGAATAGCCATTATAATGTTGTGAATTTCCAGGGAAATCCCAGAGAGTTCCCGATGGGGAGGACAAGGTCAGAAGACCAGTGATACAAGAGAAAAACGAGATAAGTGGGAATCCCATAGTAAGCAAACTGAAGATACAAGAAAAGCGTGAGACTGGAACAGAAGATGTATTTTTCACCGGTTATAAAGACCACTAAACACGAAAACATTTTAAAAAAAAAATGTTCAACAGAGCGGACAAAAGATGGATATGATGTAAAGGTGGCAATTGGCATACAATTGTTTCTTGTCTACAGTCATTTCTTTGCTGATGCAACCTCTGATGCCTGACAGGCTCATGTGCCATGCTTGAGGACTGTGCCCTACTAAAATCGAACTTCTGCAGCAGTCTCCCGTGCCTGTTTAAGTGTCAAAAGATAATAGTTCAGTAATAATCTTGTTACATCACTACAAACAGTACACTAATAATCTTGTCACATCACTACAGACAGTACAGTAATAATATTGTCACATCACTACAAACAGTACAGTAATAATCTTGTCACAAAACTACAAACAGTACAGTAATAATCTTGTCACATCACTACAAATAGTACAGTAATAATCTTGTCACATCACTACAAACAGTACAGTAATAATCTTGTCACATCACTACAAACAGTACAGTAATAATCTTGTCACATCACTATAAACAGTACAGTAATAATTTTGTCACATCGCTACATACAGTACAGTAATAATCTTGTCACATCACTACAAATAGTACAGTAATAATCTTGTCAAGTAATATTCTTGTCACATCACTACAAACAGTACAGCAATATTCTTGTCACATCACTACAAACAGTACAGTAATATTCTTGTCGCATCACTACAAACATTACAGTAATAATCTTGTCACATCACTACAAACAGTACAGTAATATTCTTGTCGCATCACTACAAACAGTACAGTAATAATCTTGTCACATCACTACAAACAGTACAGTAATAATTTTGTCACATCGCTACATACAGTACAGTAATAATCTTGTCACATCACTACAAATAGTACAGTAATAATCTTGTCAAGTAATATTCTTGTCACATCACTACAAACAGTACAGCAATATTCTTGTCACATCACTACAAACAGTACAGTAATATTCTTGTCACATCACTACAAACAGTACAGTAATATTCTTGTCGCATCACTACAAACAGTACAGTAATAATCTTGTCACATCACTACAAACAGTACAGTAATATTCTTGTCACATCACTACAAACAGTACAGTAATAATCTTGTCACATCACTACAAACAGTACAGTAATATTCTTGTCGCATCACTACAAACAGTACAGTAATAATCTGGTCACATCACTACAAACAGTACAGTTGTTCACAATTGTGTTTTATATCTTGATGGACAGTTCCTCCGTCGTCGTGTGGGAAACAAGACATATTCCATGGATGATGAAAATGTCCAGAGTACTCCAAACTGGACAATCGTTACTCCAAGGAAAGGTTCATTATTCGAGCGGTCATCTCTGACCAGTGGTAGCCACATTATCGAGCGTTACATCATGTCCAACGAAAGCCTGGGCTTGCAAGAGCTGGCCATTCTACACAACAGAGCAGCAGATGACGAGGAGCTGTGGTGTGGAGCAACATCCCAAGTGGATGACCCAGAGGCTGATGGAAACACCAACAATGTAAGTGCCAGATTGAAAACCTCTCTCACAGCTGTTGGTTTAGATTGTACGATTTTCTCAAACATTTGCTGTCAAAAGTTCTCTCCCATCTGTTGTTATGGAGTGTATTTTGTTTGTACATCTGCTTTCAAAAAAATTGTCACGGCTCTGGCTCAGCACATGACACAGATTAGTTCTGCTTCCTCTCAAGATAAGTTCTGCTTCCTCTCACGATTAGTTCTCTCACAAATACAGTTACAGACTGATCTACTCTCAACTGCTTTAAAGGTGTTATTAGCCATCTCTCTCTCTCTCTCTCTCTCTCTCTCTCTCTCTCTCTCTCTCCCTCTCTTTCTCTTTCTCTCACTCTCTCACTTTTTCTCTCTCTTGCTCTGTCTCTCACACACACACTCTTTCTCAAACACACTCTTTCTTCCTCTCTCTCATAATCTCTCTCTCTCTCTCATAATCTCTCTCCCTCAACATGTGTCATATATATTTTTAGTCTTCTTCCATAGTATGTCACAGAGTGTGTTAGCTCTGTCACAGCTGATGTCACAGAGTGTGTTAGCTCTCTCACAGCTGATGTCAAAGAGTGTGTTAGCTCTGTCACAGCTGATGTCAAAGAGTGTGTTAGCTCTGTCACAGCTGATGTCAAAGAGTGTGTTAACTCTCTCAAGCTGATGTCAAAGTGTGTATTAGCTCTGTCACAGCTGCTGTCAGAGTGTGTATTAGCTCTTTCACAGCTGATGTCAAAGCTTGTGTTAGCTCTCTCAAGCTGATATCGAAGAGTGTGTTAGCTCTCTCAAGCTGATATCGAAGAGTGTGTTAGCTCTCTCAAGCTGATATCGAAGAGTGTGTTAGCTCTCTCAAGCTCATGTCAAACAGTGTGTTAGCTCTTTCACAGCTGATGTCAAAGAGTGTGTTAGCTCTCTCAAGCTGATATCAAACAGTGTGTTAGCTCTCTCACAGCTGATGTCAAAGAGTGTGTTAGCTCTCTCACAGCTGATGACAAAGAGTGTGTTAGCTCTCTCACAGCTGATGTCAAAGGGTGTGTTAGCTCTCTCACAGCTGATGTCAAAGAGTGTGTTAGCTCTCTCAAGCTGATATCAAAGAGTGTGTTAGCTCTCTCACAGCTGATGTCAAAGAGTGTGTTAGCTCTCTCACAGCTGATGACAAAGAGTGTGTTAGTTCTCTCACAGCTGATATCAAAGAGTGTGTTAGCTCTCTCAAGCTGATATCAAAGAGTGTGTTAGCTCTCTCAAGCTGATATCAAAGAGTGTGTTAGCTCTCTCACAGCTGATGACAAAGAGTGTGTTAGCTCTCTCACAGCTGATGTCAAAGGGTGTGTTAGCTCTCTCACAGCTGATGACAAAGAGTGTGTTAGCTCTCTCACAGCTGATGTCAAAGAGTGTGTTAGCTCTCTCAAGCTGATATCAAAGAGTGTGTTAGCTCTCTCACAGCTGATGTCAAAGAGTGTGTTAGCTCTCTCACAGCTGATGACAAAGAGTGTGTTAGTTCTCTCACAGCTGATGTCAAAGAGTGTGTTAGCTCTCTCACAGCTGATGTCAAAGAGTGTGTTAGCTCTCTCACAGCTGATGTCAAAGCTTGTGCAGTCTCTGTGAAAGATTATTTTACTCTCCTGGTCATGTTCAAGATTATACCTGACAAACACCACCATACCAGTGTGCTAGTGTGCCTTGACAATGCATGCCAAAATGATCTTTTTGTTTACACAAGCTAGCTAAAATGTTACAAAAATTCAAAAAGACCCTACACTAAACAATATGGTGTGGGAACATACAAGTTAGGTTGTTGCTCTTAGGCTTGAAACCAACCCAGCGATTATTGGCTGTTTGTGGTTTTACTGAGCAGTTTAACCTCCAGTAGTTTGACATTGTCTTGTTTAGTGGTCGGCTTTTGATACTAGGCATCAGTTACATTTTTAAAAAAAAATTTAAATGCGCCTCAGTGTGGAATCACCAAACAGTGATTTTAACAACATAAGCAACTAAGAAGCCAAACGTTAAAGACACCAAGCTGTCATGCAGGAAACCTGAATTTAAATTCTTAGTCAAGGTTGTGGATTTTTTTTTTTTCTGTCAGGGCAAACGTAAAATCCTGGGTGGGGCAGTTTGAGGTGACAACAGGGCACATACAGCCCTAAATCTTCAGGCTTAACGAATCCCCTCCCACCCCCTTCCCTTTCTGTCTACACTGAATGAAAGCATTAAAGCTGCCAGTGATGAGCAATTAAATGACCCATCAAGCATTAGTTGCTTAATGCCATTATGACACAGCCTGGAGCGCACTCAACGATGGCTAGTTCCCTAATATCAACACTGATTCGATTTCTGTTAGTAATACCAGTTAGCTGTGTTGTCATTGTTTGCTGTCAGAGTTTGCTGTCAGTGTTTGCTGTCATAGTTTGTTGCCAGTGTTTATTGTCAGTGTCTGTTGTCAGCGTTTGCTGTCAGTGTTTGCTGACAGTGTTTGCTGTCAGTGTTTATTGTCAATGTCTCTTGTCAGAGTTTGCCGTCAGTGTTTGCTGTCAGTGTTTGATGTCAGTGTTTGTTGTCAGTGTTTATTGTCAATGTCTGTTGTCAGTGTTTGTTGTCAGTGTTTGCTGTCAGTGTTTGTTGTCAGTGTTTGCTGTCTGTGTTTGCTGTCAGTGTTTGCTGTCAGAGTTTGCTGTCAGTGTTTGCTGTCAGTGTTTGTTGTCAGTGTTTATTGTCAATGTCTGTTGAAGATAACATATATGTTGCTTTTATTGTTTATCGTAGGCACACGTCTGCTCATAGAGATCTGGAAAACTCTGTTTTGTTTCACAGAGATATTTGTAAGTATAGATACTTTCACTAATATATTTATCTCTTAAAAATTGAATGTTAACAATCTAAACAATGTTAACATTTTAACAATGTAAAATTTAAATAATGTTAAAAAATGTAACAAACTTACCAGTGTTAACATTTTAAGAAATGTAACAATCTAACCAGTGTTAACACTGTAATCAGTGTAACAATCTAAACAATGTTAACAGTCCAGCCAATGTTAACCATTTAATAAATGTGAACATTTTAACAATGTAACAATCTAACCAATGTTAGCAATGTTACTAGCCTCATCATCATCATCATGTGCCTTGCCGACTGAGGTGTGTGATCATGCCTCTCCCAAATCTGCGATCTCCTGCAGCATTTATTAGTTAGTGTGCTGACACACCTCCATGCCATGCAACAAGACTGTCAATAATCTTCTCTCGTTGTCATCCTCTATCCCTCCTTTCACAGATTTTTCAAGTGGTCACAACATGTTCCATTTTTTCTTTTCTCACAACATGACCGAAAAATGATGACTGTCTCCTTCTGGTGTCTGTGATTAGTTGTCTTCCGGCTCCCGCCTCTTTCAAAACCTCTTGGTCGCTCTAATGAGTGTTGATAACTTAGTCAATATAAACAGCTGAACACTACCCCTGGTTTGAAACCAGTTTCTCAATAATCTGCAGTGTGAACAACCTATCAACTGATCAATGACACAAATATTGTCTGTCACATTGTTAATCTGCACGCTGTTAGCATTCTTCGCTTTCTTCTTTTTTTTTTTTCTTCTTCTTCTTCTTCTTCTTCTTCTTCTTCTTCTTCTTCTTCTTCTTCTTCTTCTTCTTCTTCTTCTTCTTCTTCTTCTTCTTCTTCTTCTTCTTCTTCTTCTTCTTCTTCTTCTTCTTCTTCTTCTTCTTTTTCTTCTTCTTCTTCTTCTTCTTCTTCTTCTTCTTCTTCTTCTTCTTCTTCTTCTTCTTCTTCTTCTTCTTCTTCTTCTTCTTCTTCTTCTTCTTCTTTTTCTTCTTCTTCTTCTTCTTCTTTTTCTTTTTCTTCTTTTTCTTCTTCTTTTTCTTCTTCATTTTCTTCTTCTTTTTCTTCTTCTTCTTCTTCTTCTTCTTCTTCTTGGCATTCACCAGCTGTAAACTCCGGTGGAAAGCTCTGGTTGTTTGTCCACTTCTGGACTGTAGTTCTGTCCCACAAGCTGAGCATTGCTTTTGCATCTGATTTACAGCTCTCACTCATTTGTATGCAGACTGTTGGTTTGCTGCCACTCATGCAGATGCACTCCGACTTCACTGAAAGCCTCCAATAAGTCGACTCTTAAGATATGCTTGTTGGCTAGGTAATATGTCTATTCTTGTTTTTCCTACAATGGGGCCCCGGAACCCACATGGGGATGTTAACATTTACATTGCTAACCTTATAATAAATAACACACTATAAACTTGGACAATGCGGCCATAAAATTGTCTCTTCAACATGTTAATTTGCCAACCTGATAATGTCTGATTTAGTGCTGACATGATTGCCCTTTGAATTTTAACTCCCACTCTGACCTAGCTCTAGCTTGAGCTGTGACCTAACTTTGACCTACCTTTAATTTATCTCTGACATTACTCTGGATCAACTCTATCCTAACTCTAGCTTCAGCTCTGTTCTGAACTCTAGCTTCAGCTCTGTTATAACTCTCTTAAACTGCTCCACAGATTGAGGGAGATCCAAAGATCTATGACCAAACCTCAAGGGAACTCGCCGTCTGGTCTCAGTATTGCCCTGCCAAGCTCTTCATGTCAAAGACAAACATTCTGCCAAGAATGGAGAATAGCACAAGGGAATCGTATCTTTAACTGAGAGAAAGTCTTGCATGCCCCAGTGTACAAAGTAGTCACACATCCAAGTGTACGTTTGACTGTAGTTGTTCTAGTGCACACTTCTTTCTACAGCTGCAGCAGTTTACATGTTGTAGTGTGTACATGTTGTAGTGTGTACATGTTGTAGTATGTTCATGTTGTTGTGTGTACATGTTGTTGTGTGTACATGTTGTAGTGTGTACATGTTGTAGTGTGTACATGTTGTAGTGTGTACATGTTGTAGTATGTTCATGTTGTTGTGTGTACATGTTGTTGTGTGTACATGTTGTAGTGTGTACATGTTGTAGTGTGTACATGTTGTAGTGTGTACATGTTGTAGTGTGTACATGTTGTAGTGTGTACATGTTGTAGTGTAGTGATACTAATGTATTTATGTTGTATAAAACACAACACAAACTGTGCCTAGAAAGATTAATGGAGGAATGGAAAAGACAAACAAATAAAATGTTTTGACCAAAGCCTTTATCAACTGAGCACTTCTTCTTCTGCGCTCGACATCAGTCATGCTAAACACTGAGTCCCGTCTGGGTCACAAATAGGATTGTGCGTTTAAGGTCGCCACCGATCCCCCATAGCTTCTCTTGCAATATGGCTCTCTTGGGCCAGATCCACAGTCTTTGCTGGAAGAGGTAAGGGCAGTGCTGCAGTATGTGCTCAGGGAACTGTCGTTCTGCTCCACAATCACAGGCAGCAGATTCTTTTATGCCTATCCTGTACAAGTGTGCTCGAAGACCACAGTGTCCAGTCCGAAGTCTAAAAATTGATGTTTTTTCTTTCCTGTTGAGTTTGTTTATGCTGTCGCTCTCTGGTCTGTAATCTCCATTCTGCCTTCTCCACTCCCGCTTGAAAGACTGCTTTAGCGCTGTTTTGGTTTCCTTGTAGCTGTGTGGTGGATGAGGTTGTGGAAGATTACTCCCAGCTTTTGCCAACTCATCTGTTCTCTCATTTCCTCAACTGAGCACTAAATCCTACCCAAACTCTGACTAGAAAACTCAGCGGGCAAGAACCACTTATAAACAGTAGAATAGCTTATAAACCACCTGTCGACTTAAAACTAAAAATATGTAATAGAGAAAATATGGACGTCAAAGGCTTTATTCCGAAACAAAACAAACAGGACATCTGTAGGAAAACAATAGCATATACATGTTTTTTTTAAAAGACAGTACATCGATAAATAAAACTCAAGTACTGATATAAATATGTTCACGTTATTGATCCCCATAGGATTAAGAAAGCCCAAAATTACATGAAGAGATTTTTTTATTCAGAAGAGTTGGCTGGTTTGATCACTAGAGCAATATTGTACAGCAGGATTGAGATGGTATTTCACCTTGGTGCTCAGAACAATTCAAATGGGGGATAATGGTTTAATAGTCGCGTTGTGAATATCCTTAGGAGGTTTAAACAAATGACCTACTAACATCGTACCTGTTTTCCCAATATCTATACAGATGGGCGATTCACAAATAAATGTTTAAACTTGTTTTAAAATAAACCCTTCCGGAATTGGATTAGGGAAAGGGCTGGATGTCAAGCCAACATGTTTTGCAACCAGTCTGAGAGCATTTGAAAGTACAGAAGAAAGTGCTGTAAGGACTGTCTGAGAGCATTTGAAAGTACAGAAGAAAGTGCTGTAAGGACTGTCTGAGAGCATTTGAAAGTACAGAAGAAAGTGCTGTAAGGACTGTCTGAGAGCATTTGAAAGTACATAAGAAAGTGCTGTAAGGACTGGAAATAGTCTTCTTCTGAGGAAAATGTTTTTACAGTTTTAAGGATATGGTCTCGCTTGTGGACCACTCCTGCGTTCTCACCGAATTCTCACTGTCTCTGGGAAGTTGTATGTGTGGATCAGTGGAAGACATGTGTTGCCTCTGGGCTGTAGTATATGTGGATCAGTGGAAGACATGTGTTGCCTCTGGGCTGTAGTATATGTGGATCAGTGGAAGACTTGTGTTGCCTCTGGGCTGTAGTATATGTGGATCAGTGGAAGACATGTGTTGCCTCTTGGCTGTAGTATATGTGGATCAGTGGAAGACTTGTGTTGCCTCTGGGCTGTAGTATATGTGGATCAGTGGAAGACTTGTGTTGCCTCTGGGCTGTAGTATATGTGGATCAGTGGAAGACATGTGTTGCCTCTTGGCTGTAGTATATGTGGATCAGTGGAAGACTTGTGTTGCCTCTGGGCTGTAGTATATGTGGATCAGTGGAAGACATGTGTTGCCTCTTGGCTGTAGTATATGTGGATCAGTGGAAGACATGTGTTGCCTCTGGGCTGTGGTATATGTGGATCAGTGGAAGACTTGTGTTGCCTCTGGGAAGTTGTATGTGTGGATCAGTGGAAGACATGTGTTGTCTCTTGGCAGTTGTATGTGTGGATCAGTGGAAGACATGTGTGTGTGGATCAGTGGAAGACATGTGTGTGTGGATCAGTGGAAGACATGTATGTGTGGATCAGTGGAAGACATGTGTTGCCCCACTTTTTTTTCACAGCGGCGTGTGGCCTTCTCATCTGAAAATCACAGGCAGGAAGAATGAAAAGACGAGGAAGGTTCACATATGATATTTTTATGTATGGATTCACATTATGTTGCTTTGTATGTGCCTGCTTTCTGTTGCTCTATCTATAGATATATTTCTTACTCCTGCAAAACCTATGTGCCGTATAAGCGACACAAATGAATGATGATGAAAATGATGAAAGTGGTTGTAATGATGATGATGATGATGGTGGTTGCAATGATGATGCTGGTGGTTGTGATGATGAAGATGATGTTGGTGGTTGTAATAATGATGATGATGTTGGTGGTTGTGATGATGATGATGTTATTGGTTGTGATGGTGATGATAGTGATGTTGGTGGTTGTGATGATGATGATGTTATTGATTGTGATGGTGATGTTGGTGGTTGTGATAATGATGATGATGCTTGTGGTTGTAATAATGATGATGATGGTGGTGGTTGTAATAATAATGATGATGATGATCATGTTGTGATGATGATGATGTTGGTGGCTGTGATAATGATAAGGATGTTGGCTGTGATGATGATGATGTTGTGGTGATAATGATGTTGGTGGTTGTGATGATGATGATGTTGTGGTGATAATGATGTTGGTGGTTGGGATGATGATGATGTTGTGGTGATAATGATGTTGGTGGTTGTGATGATGATGATGTTGTGGTGATAATGATGTTGGTGGCTGTGATGATGATGATGTTGTGATGATAATGATGTTGGTGGCTGTTATGATGATGATGTTGTGGTGATAATGATGTTGGTGGTTGTGATAATGATGTTGTTGGCTGTGATGATGATGTTGTGCTGCTGCTGCTGATGATGATGTTGTGGTGATAATGATGTTGGTGGCTGTGATGATGGTGATGTGATGGTGATGATGTTGTGATGATGATGATGTTGTGATGATAATGTTGTTGGGGGATTGTGATGATGAGGATAAAGATTAAACTAGTTACGCATTGTTAAAGAAAAAAATGGACAGGAGGAAATATATTTTGAAAGGAAGCAAACAAAAATTCAGTTTTTGTCACACATTTATGTACACACAAACAAATAATGCCATGTTTTATTCCTATTTAGATTAAACAATTATATTTTTGCAATAGAATGCAGTTTTTATATATTCCATAATATGTGTGTTTGTGAAACTGTGGTGTATGTCAGTTATGGTGACTGTTCATGGTTGGCAGAAGATAGACTATGTCGTAAGAGTTGGCAAGAAGTAGGCTAAATCACCAGGGTTGGCGGGAGAGCGACTAGGTACAAGGGTTGGCGGGAGATAGACTAGGTCGTGGGGGGTTGGCAAGAAGTAGGCTAAATCACGAGGGTTGGTGGGAGAGAGACTAGGTAACCAGGGTTGGCGGGAGAGAGACTAGGTAACGAGGGTTGGCGGGAGAGAGACTAGGTAACGAGGGTTGGCGGGAGAGAGACTAGGTAACGAGGGTTGGTGGGAGAGAGACTAGGTCACAAGGGTTGGCGGGAGAAAGACTAGGTTACGAGGGTTGGCTGTAGAGAGACTGGGTGACGATGGTTGTCAGGAGAAAGATACTAGGTCTACTTGTAGAAACCTTTACCAATAGACTTTTTCTAGCCGTCAACAAATAATAAAGGATTGATGAGAAATCAGCTTGTGGCTTATGATTTTCTTTTATGTTTTATTGTGAATGACCACGTCTGGCACTGGTAGCATAATGTGGCAATGAATATGCTTTGTATGAGATGTTTGTGCTGATTGGGATTGTCTTATGCTGTAAGAGGGGGGCTAGCTGTCCCAATACTTGGTTTGCTTTACTGCATCTAATGTCAATTTCTTTATCCAATTTCCCATCTTCGGTAAATGTAGTTCCCAGATATTTAAACTCAGATGCCTGTTTAATGCCTTTGTATTCTATTGTTATGTTTAGATCTGTCTTCTTTTTTCCTATTGACATTAATTCTGTCTTTTCAGTGTTGATTCTCATGGAAATTTCACTAATGAACGTAAAAGTTGGTGCGGTGCAGTACACGGTTGAACGGGTTGTATAAAGAGAGAGAGATAGAGATAGAGATAGAGAGAGAGAGAGAGAGGGGGAGAGAGAGAGAGAGAGAGAGAGAGAGACCGTTGGCTCCACCACTTTGGAGAGGAAGGACGTGCAAATGTATCTTCTAGTTTGGGTGTTGCCAGGCTAGACTTGTTCACTATGAATACAGTGTTCATGTTGCTGGCGGGTGCTGCCGCAGTAACAGATTTCAAGCGTGAGGGATCCCCAAGGTAACGTGACAGGCCGTGGACGAGAGGTTTGAATAGTTTTCACACAGATGTGCATCGGCCTGGATGGGCTCTAGCGACAGTGGCCCTAACATACAGGCGTCGTTGGAATGACAGGCACGTTAATCACGAAAGTGGATTTGCTCGACCAGGTACTGATTGCCCGTAACAACCACTGGACATACTGTGACAGGAGAAGTCACGCCCTGCATATATACCTGTGTAGGAGGAGGAATTACTGTATTACTGAATTAAGCGTATTTCGTGATGCAGTCCGTTTTTATGGTATCTGAATATAGTGTGGACGCTGTCGATGGACCTGTGTTTGGAGTTATATGTTTTTGTTGAGCTGAGTTGTGACCGGTAAGATGTGACATCATTGATTATGCTATCTAGTACTCCTCCAGCGAACTTCGCACGCGTCAGAGGTCATACGAGATCAAGTTGGCACAAAACCAAATTTAAATTACATTTTTAAAAAACACCAAATCAAAAGGTTTGTTTCCTTGAAGAGAATGCCTTCTGATGCTATAGAATACAAGGCATCTACCAAAAGAGGAGAAGGAGCTAGAGCAAGATGTAGATCAAGAACAAGATGGGGAAGATGACATTCGAAAAACTCCACAGCACTGCGATGTGTCTATGGTTGAAGCAGCCAGAATAGCACGAAGGAGGACCTTATATCTCCCCGGATACCCGAAGCGCTAAAAGAGGACGTCAAAAAGAAAAGTTGTTGTTCATGACAAGCTTGCGGATATGTCACCAGGGTCCACCACGGATATTGTGAAATCCGTAGAGCCGACAGCACGCCGGGTGATCCTGTGGTAGCTGAGTCAGTCGCTTTCAGTCATTCTAAGTGTTTGAACGTGTGCACGAATTGTTCAAGTCCCATAGACGCACCGACTTGTGTGGCAGTTTTAACAATATTTTATTATGTAAACTGCTTGTAAACTGTCTAATGAATATGGTGGATCGTAAGGTGTACTTCGGAATGCTTTCAGTGTGATTTTCTAGAATGGATAGTTGTGTCCCCCCCCCCCCACCCCCCTATGTGTGTTGGAGTCGGCAAAGTTGCGACTGTGTGACACGCTGGATGACGGGGTGTCTTCAAGTGCTACAGAAGGTGTTGAGGTAAATTTGTGTTAACCAGCATGGAATTGTGATGACGAGGTATCGGGCTGTTTTTCGGAGGAAGGCGGAGTTCATTATTTCTATGGACTGCAAGGGCTTACTGGAGGTTGATCAGTGTTACTTCAACGAGTGACTGGGTAGCAAGTCTAGCACGTTGATTCAATCCACATGATTGCGTTCATATTCCGATCTCCTCCCATCTCTTCTCTCTGATCTCTCTCTATCTCTCTCTACTCTCTCTCTCTCTGTCTCTCGCGATTCTAAAAAAAAACAGTAGATATTAACTGAGAAACTAGGACACACAAAAAAAATATATATCAGCCAACATGGGACAATCGTGACACAGATAAGAGTTGTAGAGGAGAAGCATCAAGACCTAGTTATCCGTGCTGTCCTTGGCTGGAGATTACATCTTGGTGGGGCACAGGAAATCTAGGGCGTTCTGATCGGGGACTGGTGAACGTTCACATTTGGTGTTCGATAGATAAGTTTCGCAGTTATCGCTGGGATACAAACAACACTAAAAACAGCTCTCGGGTAGTGATCTGAAGTCAGCTCTAGGAGCGTCTTGAACTGATACAGCTTAGTCCTGCTCCAACATTTACCCAACGGGTAACGGTATATTGATCACATGCTTGAATCTACTGCACATTTAGTGTCAAAGGTAAAGATATTTAATTACACAAATTCAGTTCTACGCAATAACATACGATCTTTGGCACACATAGTTTCACCCACCAGTATTTTGTCCACTATGTTGCACGTGTGTTTGTAAATTTAAT
>CAJHNH020002977.1:0-2500 GCA_905116865.2 Candidula unifasciata
TTTGCTAAAAGCAATTTAGATCTACAGTTCACATCTTTATTTCAGTTTGACTTTGTTGTGATGTCCTGGTACGGACTAACGGAGATTCGCGCCATTTCTTATTGTATTTATTGTTTTTCTAAACGGACCGTGACTTCGATAAACCAAGGCCCTCTATAATTTATGTTAACCTATATATAAAACCAAAACCCACCACTGATACCAAGTGATTCAGACTGTTCAGAAACTACTCGAGGACAGAAAATAGAGAGGATATAGACCTAGTTCTATCTATGATAGATATTATTACTTTTACCAGTGGCCACGTCAACTCAAAAAATGGAAAGCATCTTTTGACATCACAAATATAATAGTAACTGGAAGAAAACATACCCACGGCTCAAAAAATCTTTAGACGGATTAGAGGCAGCATATTGTAAACTGTGTCAGTGCACTGTTGCACCAAAAATTAGTAGTATATCAAATCATGAAAAATCCGAAAAACACAGGATGAAAATTCTGTCAAAAAGCCAGTCACAGCTTATTACAACAATGACGCCTATTCTCGGCAAAGAATTGATAAAGTTAAAGGCAGCAGATTTACAACTTGCTGTAGGTATGACCTGCCATTGTTCAATACGCACAATTGATCATCTAAGTAAAATCATAGGAGCGCATGGTCAAGGAGTACATTGGAGCACATACAGTTGCATATAACTAAAAAAAAAAAAAAAAACTATTATATCGCCTGCACTTAACGCGATGTCTTGAAAGAAACTGATTCATGATGATGAACTGATTGCCCACATAAGAAGGAAACAATCTACACTCTTCGGTCATGTCATGAGAAGAAAACTAGAGTGCATCGTGACAGTAGGTAAGTTATTGGAGAGGTAGAAGAAGGTTGGGGGAGAAGATTTTGGACACTTAAAAATTATGGCATGGAATATCATCTGTGCCATCATTGATTGAAAGCACACGAGAGAGAGGGTTGTGGGCAGACGTGACTTCCAATGCTACACAGAATTCCGGAGAAATTTGACTAAAAAGCTCAACAAAATGGGGAAGCAGAAAAACGTGCACAAAACAACAAATAACGTAATGTTTCGCTGGGCGTCGGCTCTGTGGCTAAGTCAATGCGAACGCTTCGTAATGCCGGGTTCGATCCCAATTGCGGGCCATGCGCCTTGCGTTGGTTTCGACAGTGGTATCAAGAAAGCCGAACGTCCAAAAAGCAATGGCAAACTACTAGACGTAAATTTGCCAAGAAAAATCACATAACAGCCAGGGGTTGTTCGGGTTGGTTCTGCAACGTCCTGTAAAGGATACGCAACTAACCTTTCGGTTGGGCAGCCTTTGTCAAACTACATAAAAATGCTACATAGCATGGACTATAGAACATATATTTAGAACATTAAGAGGTGTAGCAGATGGCCAAGCTGCTACAACCTCCCCTCGATAAATTGTTTGCAAACCGGGTTGTTACTGACGGCTGACTGACTGACTTTTTACCCCACTAGGACATCACACAAGCGATAAACATCCGATGACACAAAGTGCCACCATGTGGGTGAGGATCGCCCTGGAGAGGTCCCAGAAACCGCGTTCAGACAATTGGCCATTTTATGGCCTGCGTATATGGCGGCCCCTGGCAAAAGCCAGGGTAGTGCTTTAAATAACAAAAACTTTCTTCCTAAAAAAGACGTATAAATGCTGGTGACCGTTTGGTTTCTGCTGTTTTGATTCATTTGTTTCAACAAACCCTTATCCTGTTACTTATGTTTGCGTTCGACTGATTACTAAAAGGCATCTAACATTTAAATTGAAAAGCAGGCTGACAACTCCATAAGACTAAAGTATTCACAGTTTAGCAGGTTATTTTCCTTAGTAATAATGCAGGGTGACCTTATTGATTTGTTTGTTTGTTTGTTTAAGTATCCAGAAGCCATGAGTTGTTAACCCTTATGCTCGGTATTATGGATATCGCAAGCTTTCGGCCTTGATTCCATTGTAAATACCGTAAATCTGAGATAAATGTGGCTTTTCTGCCTACTCCCGGGAGTGAACCCTGACCACAAGGAGTTCGTCACCCGCTCACCGCGCAATCCGGTTTAGCCAACTACGCTAGAGAGCCGGGCGTGACCTTATTGGTAATTTTCGGAACAAGAAATATGCCATCATTATAGATGAGTTGCAAAGATTTTATCCCATCTGAGAAAATGCTTAAAGATTTTACATCAGAAAATGTTTACGCTGTGTCTTCAACTTGTTCCAGTGAGGATGCCAGTGAAGAATTCAATCTAGAGATTTTGATGTGACGCGAGTACAATGTTACACTTTGTCTGGCATTTTCTGGCATATTTTGGGCAATGGTTTGGCATAAAATGAAGTTTTTTATCTGGCAACCCTGCTTTCGAACTCTAGTAGCTGTCAGTGCTCGGCGTAATTTCGGAGATTTGTAGCCATTAACATCACTCACAATCTCGCTAGTTTTAAGGGTGTTTTACATTCAGACAGGGGG